>PVIR01011453.1:0-47163 GCA_004026965.1 Petromus typicus
GGGGGGGTCACGTGCATTAAATGACATAAGGCATGTTTATTTAGTACTTAGCACATTATCAGACTCATGTAACATGTCATGTGTGAAACACTATCAACTGACATAATAAGAGAAAACAATACCTAATTTGCAAAGCTGCTATGGGGGCAATCAAGGAAATGCACATCTCTGTTATGGCACAGGCTGGCCAGCAGCAGACACACTGACGTCCTTCCCAGGTAGGGCCACTCTGCCTCAGAAAGGTGGAACAGAGGAACATCTGTTAATGGGGTCTAGAGCTCCGGTTTCTGTGGGTAAAAAGATGCAAGTACTGATAGACCTCGGGCTGAGTTCCCTGTCCCTCTAATCTCTAAGTGGGAATTCCCCGTTTTCTCATGGATGCTTGGGATGGGAAGCCTGGGGAAAGATTCTTATCTACCTGGGGTTCCCACAGAAGGAAGCCACTTTGTCTCCAAGAGAATGATTTCCCGAATGACCAATTTAACTTAACAGGAGCCCGAAGGTAAGAAACAACCACATGTAACTGCCACGAAGGCCTGCCCACTTCAAATCCAAGCACCAAGCAGCTCAAACACTGCTGTCCTACCAGAGCTCCTACCTAGTTGTCTGGGAAAGAGGTAGGCAGCCAGCCAACTAATTGCACCTATCCACTTCCCTACCTGAGGTGCCTACATCTGAGATTAAGTTCAGGGTCAAGGTTAGGGAACCTGTCTCAAGCTGGGAACTTTCATATTCCTACCTGTCATCTCAGGTAATCTTCCCAGCAATCCTGAGTGGGCAGGTGCTAGTGTTCCCATTTTACAGAGGTGTTAGCCGAGGCCTGTAAGGAATAATGAACTCCCAGGGTTCCAGCGGCAGCAATCAGCAAAGCTGGGATCCTCACACTGATCTGGCCAGAAAGAAAGCCTAGACTTGGCTTCCTAGTTTTGAAATGGAAGCTGCTAGCAGGCAAGAAAGAGTAAGAGGGTGGGTTCTATATGGCATTCCAATCCTGGGTGTGCTGAAAGCACAAACACGCACAGGTGAGCTCGATTGAGATGACTGGGACAAAAGGCTCTTATAGCTGTTATGTGTTCATTCATTCATTAAAAATATTTATTGAGAACCTCCCCACCTTGGGCCTGGTGGAGCTCCGGCACTATCCACACACGTACACCTCAGTCGCTGCCCTCCGGGTTACCACAGAGTGGAGGAAGAGAAGGTCGTGAACAGATGAATGAGACATGGCCTGTTCAAAGCAATCAGAGATACAAGGACAAAGAGCAGGAGGAACGGAGATGCTACCTCTGCCACTGGGCTCAAGGAAAGGTTCCACGGAGTTTGGCAGTCATAGAACAGCGGACAACTATTAAACAGTGATTACTGAGTACTTCGGAACCCTGGGTTTATAATCTCGAACTCTGGGAGGTAGGTCCCTGCCACCAGCCTCAATTTACACAAGAAGAAATTGAAGCACAGGGAGGCAAAATAACTTGACCAAGACAGCCGGTGTAGCCAAGCTAGTTCATACCTGCCCAGCCCTCACTTTGGTCCCAGGTTCAAGGGTTTGGGCCTCTTCCTGGACTGATGGGGGATGAGGGGAAGGCTTTCAGTGGGGAAGGTGTTTCTGCTTCTCCCTATCCTCAGACGGTGGGAAAGGAGCAGTAGTGGGCCTGGAACCCACCTCCACCTCCTTGCGCCTACAGAGGCCAGCAGGGATGGCCAGTGTTCCAGGGACCTCTTACCCTCTCCTTGTGTCGTTCCTGATTTGAACTGGCCCCCTAAATAAGATGCCACCCAGCCAAGCAATCTCTGCCTGCCACCTCTCCACTCATACCTTCTCCACTTACGAGTACGGATGAGGCTACTGGAATAACCTCACTCTACAAACAAGTTCTGGCTGAAACTAGTCAATCTCAATTAGTTACCTTAGGTGGGGAAAGAATGCATTATATTTTATTTTTTTGAGACAGGGTCTTCTTATGTAGTTTAGGCTAGCCTTCAACTCGCTATGTACCCCAGGCTGACCTTGAACTCATGGGAGATTCTCCTGCCCCAGTCTCACCAAGTGCTGGGATTATAGGCATGTGTTAGGCATGTGTTATCATGCCTGGCCCTGGAATGCATTTTAGAAAAAAAAAAAAAAAAAGAAAACCTCACAACGTTTACGGACATCTTTTACAGTAGTGGGGCAGGTCACCTGCAAGCTCATTTTGTATCAGAGTATGACAATTTTCTACCGGAGGGGCTTAGCACTGCTGGCTGGCTATGAATAAAGCTGAAGAGATGCAAATACGTAACATAAATGTTCCCAATTTAGTATCTAGAAGGGGCACCATATTTCCATTATTTCTAAAATCCTAGGGAGGCCAAGCATCTCATTGTCCAGGGCTCCCATTTTATGGGTGGGAGGATCAAACCTCAGAGAATGCCTGACTTGCGCACTGTTCCTGTGTCCCAGCCTAATGGACTCACACAAATGCAGGTGTCGCCCCACCATCTGGGGTACCTGACTCTGGGCTCCCCTAGAAGAGGAGACCCAAGGCCACTCACTACCTTTCGGATGGCACAGTATATCCTATGCCATCTCTCTACATTAACCTCCCCCAGGCCCTCTGGCACCCAGCCACAGAACCAAAAGGGCAAAGGGAGGAGCTCAACAGGACTGTTACGTGGTGATGGGGATATTGTGCGGGTGCCAAAGTCCAAGGGAGAAAAAATAAAAAGAATGACAAATGGAGGGACTCGGCTCAAAGTTCAAACTGGGTTAATGCTTGGGAACAGAGGTCAGAGGTTGCAGTTCCCTAGTGTCACCTCCCTGCCTTGGTGCTTGAACTTCTCTCTTACCCCTTGCCAATGCCAAGTTGGCAGTGGAAATGGGAGCACAGTGACTCTGGCTGGACAGGGCTCCTGGTGACCTCATGTCCCCAAACCAGTCGGTTCTCTCAGTCTCCACCTTCTTTATACCTTAGTGCTCAGCTCTGCCCTTTCTCTATCCAGGGAGGATCCTCCTGGCCCCAGTCAGCTCGCCACAAGCTGCCATCAGGTAGAGAAACAGTGCATGATTAAGAGGTCTCGCTCTCTCCCACAGTCTACAACCCAGCCCTCCCCTCCTCGCTCTCTGGGGACAGGAGGCTCACCACAACAGCTCCTGTTTTGCCAGCTGCCCCTCCTGCAGCTGATCCAAACTGGGATTGTTTGGAGGAAAGACCAAACACGGACAAAAGCTCCCAGCTCGGTGTCCAGGCACTAGAGTAAGCACTGACAACACCCACGTGAGACCACCTGCCCGCGGTGGGCTCTGCTGGCCGCTGCCTGGCCATGTGCCCATTCCCTCCCCCAGCGTTTCTCCTCCTCCTCCCTGATACAAGCTAGTGCTTACTCCTCACATTCCTGAGAATCATAAATCCTCCTGGGTGGCAGGGCCACCACCCCCAAGACGCCTCTGCTTCTCTTCCCAGCGCCCCACCCCCACACGTCGCTCAGAGACTCCGGGGCTTCCTCTCAGAGGTCATACTGGACCTCAGGAGGCTAAAGTCCAGCCCAGGTGAAGTTAATGATACACACACCAGAAGGCTGAGGTAGATGCTGGCTAACCTCCCAGGGACCCATCCCCACTGTGTGTGTGTGGGGTGGGTTTCGGCATCTAGTTATTCTTAAAGTTTCTGAAGTTGGGACGCGCTCGCCTTTCCCCAACTTCAGTTATAACCCACAAGGGCGGTGGAGGAAGCTGGGTCCTCCCCACTGCCTGGCTTAGAGCCGTGGGAACCTGGAGAAGACCTCTCCCCCAGAAGCGAGTTTGGGGAGTTCCGAGGGACCAAGGCCGAGGGAAAGAGCTGGGTTCCCTTGCGCTGTCCTCCTAAAGGTTAAAGGACAAGAGGAGCAGGAGACAAGAGCGCTCAGGCCCCCAGGCCAACCTGGGCAGGGGGATGGGATCCCGGGACGTAGCCCCAAGTCTGTTCAGGAACCGCCAGGACGCCGGGTCGGCAGGCGGAAGGAGGCTCCCTCTTCTGTGGGGCTCGAGTTTCAGGGCGTCCGGGGCGCCGAGGTCTCTTCGGGATCCCCCAGTCCGGGCCCCAACCCACACTTACCTGCTCCGAGTGGCTCTTCTCAGCCTCGCGTGGTTCATTTTCATCTCTATCCGTCTGCGCTTCGCTGGCGGCCGGCGGCTCGGCCTGGCCCGGCTCTTCCTGGGAGCGCAGCAGCTCCTCCCCGATCTGGACGCCGAGCTTCTTCAGCTGCTCGTCGGTCTCGGGGTCGACCACAAGCAGGCGCACGGCGTTGGGCGAGGCGCGGATGCGGCTCACCACCTGCTGGTGGGTCTCCTTCTCCACGTTCTCGCCGTTCACCCCCACCAGCCGGTCCCCGGCCAGCAGCCCCGCCTTCTCGGCTGGAGAGCCAGGCTCCACTAGCCGGATGAACTGGCCCACCTTGCCCTTCTCACCGTGCAGGTGGAAGCCGTAGCCGTTCGGACCCTTCTCCAGGCAGCAGAGCCGGGGCAGAGGGGCCCCGGCCGCCGCGTCCGCGCTCATATCGCCCTGTGACGGCTCAGAGGCGCGAAGCGGCGTGCCGTCGAGGGCTCGGGACACAACAGCCCAGCCTTTCTCCCCGCCCTACGAACTGAGGGGCAAGAGGGCACGCGGCTGGAATCCTCGCGCTGGCAGAGCGCAGGTGTCCCACGAACGCCGGGTGCTCACCAAGAAGGCTGGAGGAAGGAAGGCGTACCGATTCCCGCCCTGCGCGACTACTGAGCTTTCCAGAACCCCCGCCGGCCTCTAATCCCGGGGGCGGAACCGCGCTGAGGGTGTGGGCCTCTATAGGCCAATCAGGGGCCACGGGTGGGGGTGTTCGGGCCGGGTGAACGGCGAGAGCCAATGGAAAAGCTCGAGGGCGGAGCCTGTGCTCGGCTTGGCGCCCTGCGGCGGACGAAGAAAGAGAGCTCAGGAAGTGGAAGTGTTTGTTACCAAGTGCCCGAGTTGAGCCGGGAGGGGCGGGGCCAAAGCGAGTTCCAGGTATTGGGAGGGGCTCACGGGCTGCTGTTTGGTTTACCGGCTGTTGCGGAGAGAGGGAAGGCATGTTGAACCGAGCCAGATCATGGCTGAAGACCCCTCATCTCTTAACTGTCTTTCATCAGAGTCTGGTGTACAGCTCCGCTTGACTGTAGCGACTGTTGCCAGGGACACCGCCCCCACACGGGGGCCTGGAGGACCAGCAGTCTTAAGAACTGGACCGAGGTCTTTAGTGGACACAACGGAGTTGTTTGAATAACTATGTTTCTGTTTGTGGATTCACTTTGAGCTGTTCCAGGACCTGCATATTGGTAGCGGCCTCTGATTCCTGCTGGAAAGGCGAATGGGCTAAGTAGAGAGAATGAGGCTTTTGGAGGCCCACATAAGACTGGACATCAAGCACACTGGCCTCAAGGTTTAGTTTAGGGAGATCGGAGAGGCAGAAAGAGCCAGGTAATCAATGTCAGGGTGAACTCCCTCGGGAAAAGAGTGCTGGTTTTTTTCAGCAGAGAAAGAAAAATGACTAGGAAGATAAGATACGCATTCCAGTTTCTCTTGCCAGATATCTCAGAGGGGGGCAGTCATTTCTCTTGCCAGATATCTCAGAGGGGGGCAGTCACTTACGGGTGAGGTGACCCTTTGAAGACACTGAAGGATGAAGATCCAATGATTCTGGCAGTCAACGATAGTTGCCCCAACATGCAATAACAATCCCTTTAACATGATCCCTCCTCTATACCCACTTCAAACAAACAGTGGACAGCTTGTACTTTCCAAAATACTGCAATTTAATTTTGAAAAACACAAATGCTCGAAGCCCAGAGCTCCCTGTGTGCCCATATCGTTTGCAATCTGCCCTGGGTCCCAGAAGAGACCTGTAAGATCAGGCCTGTCCCTGCTCCACCTGGGAGAGGTTGGGGAGGGCTTTGTTATCTTCCCTATCGGCCCAAGTGGGAGCTCAGAGAGCAAGATTCTTGCCTTTAAAGCGAACGCAGTGGCCTCATAAATGTGCTTTGTGTACTTCTTCCTCGCCTTTTCCTGCCCCTGGCCTGCAGGGCTGGAGGTGCTGAAGGTCATGACCTGCACGTGGTTCATTTCCAACGGCTGAGGGGAGAGCTTTGGGAAAAATGTGACCTGGGCCTATGTGGACTCTTTGCTGGCCCTCTCTTCACCTCCAGGTGTACCTATTTATTATTTGTACTCTTTGTGTTGGTTCACTCAGAAATGGATGACTTCCTACTCCCTGTCTCAGGAGTGGAGATAAAGTAGTTTTGGTCCTTGTCTGAGAAGTTGAAGCAGAAGGGATAGTAGTCAGGTTGGAGGTGGAGCTTGGGTTTAGGGAGCTAGACTTGGGGGCAGGTTTGTCTAATCCTGCCTCTCACTCACCCAAGGATCCTGGAGTTTTTCTTTATCTGTCTCTTAACCAAGGGCAAATAAGCACCTCTGCAGCTTGAAGTAGCTATGGGGTTGGTTGCTCATCCTCCAAAATATCAGAAAGGGAAGAAAAATCTTTTCCTAGCTTGGACTTCAGGTGTCTAGGGACACACACAGAAAGCCAGATGAGATAGGGACATGTGGAGAGGTTCCTCTGGGATCCGAGGTCCTGGAGCCAGTGTGTCCAGGTGGCCCAGGGTGCTCCTGTGCTGGAGGGGTCAGGAAGGCCAGAGGTAGCCAAAGGACAGGCCCTGGTCTCTATTGCTCCTGCATCGGGCCAGGAATCAGGCCCTTCCAATCTCTACAACTCTTATCTTCCCTGAGCCTCTGGTCTAGCTCCCAGTGCAATTTTCTGGGGGAAGCGTGTTCTCTGGGGAGCTGGAAGACTTGGAAGCCAGGGCTGTTTAGTCTTTCCAGGTGAAGGGAGGATGGTGATGGAGTCACTAGCAGCTCTCACAGAGGCAACAGAGTCTCCTGACGCTGAGCTCGGGGCAGTATCACCTTTGTTGCTAGCAGGGAGGACCAGCCACTCAGGTCCTAGTCCTAAATTCAAGAAGGCAAAAGGACTACCAGGTCCCTATCTCAGTTTTCTGGGCATCCTGTGGCTTTTTTTTCTTTTCTTTTTTTTGGGGGGGGCGGGCATTGTTTCATTACAACAAAGTGCTCTAATTTTACCCTCCCCTAGGTTAGAGGAAGCTACAGGAATGGGGAATACAGCTGCCTGGGGAAAGGGCTGTGGACTTGACCTCTTAACTCTCTCCCTATTGGCTCTGCCACCCAGAATAAGCCAGTGTTGGGGAGACAGCTATATCCCAAGAGCCTCTGGAGCCTCTTCTCAGCCCCTTGGGAGTCACACGAAGGAGCAGCAGCTGGACCGTTTCTTCTGGGCCTCCACATAATCTCGGATCTGGAAGCTGGGCTCGTCAGCCTGCTGCCCTGCTCGGTGTTTCAGCTCCCTAGAAGAGGAGATGCCGAGGGTGGGTGGGATGTGCTACACTGAGCATTCCCACCTCCATTCCCATGGCTGGGGACCAGCAGAGCTAAGAATGCAGAAGGCCGATGGGCCTAGGGGCTGGGCCATAAGCTGGGCCCTTCCCAGTGGTGCCTCCCTGCCCTACTTGGGTCTCACTTGGCGATGGCCAGGAAGGCTAACTCCACGTTCATGCCCGTCTTGGCGCTGGTCTCCATGAAGGGAACACCGTATTCCTGCCCGGGAGAGAATGTCCTCAGGGCCAGCCCCTGGCTGCTCCACCACTTATCCCACCCTACTGGCAGTCACTTACCCTGGCCAGAGTCTCTCCGTCCTCTGAACGGATCACCCTTTCGCTGCTCACATCCGCCTGTCAAGCCCATGTCGGTCACACTGGGGAAGGAACCCTGGACCCAAGCTAGCCCATCTTTTGCCCCCAGGAGCAAGCACTACCTGCCCTCTGCTGGTGGCCTGAGGGACTGCTGGCAGGTGGAACTGGCTAGGGGCCAACGTGTCCACCTGTTTAAGTGAGTAACTCTTGTTGGCCAAGGTGTGGTGACCTAACCTTGGGGGTGGAGGGCGGCGACAGTAGTGGCAGCTAGCCCTTCACAATCTTAGTCCTGACCCTGACCTTGCTCCCTATGATCTAATGTGCGCCGGCACTTGGGAAACCCAGCAGCTTGTGCTTTATCTGGGAGGGGCCATTTCCAAAGCTCTAAGAGGGCACTGGGATAGCATACGTCTGACTCCTGAGACCAGAGCGTCCTTTATGAAAGGAAGTTTAGAAAGTTTTCCTTGGGTGCCTTGGGGCGGCGGGGGAGAGGACGAGGGCTCAGTGGGGCTGATTCCTAGGCAATAGGAGGGGAGGGGAAGGGTGGGCGGGCCCTGACCCACTGTCATTCACCTTGTTGCCTAGCAGCACGATCACCACGTCCCTCTGGGCGTATTCATGAATCTCGGTGAGCCAGGCCTGAAGGAGAGGTCGAGCTGAGCCGGGTGGAGACTGAGAGGCCCGGCCTATCTTCCTGGTGTGACCTAAGGAGGATTCTGAGACCATACAGAGCTCAGGGACCAAAAGTACTGTCACTGGTTAGTGATCTCTGCCATGACTATGAGGTTGGAGGTGACAGTATGACAGGGGTTTTCCATTTTTAAAATTTCTTTTATGTCTGTCAGTACACTCTTCTGGGTGTCATGGGGGAACCGGAAGCCTATAACAATGTGTGCAGAGTCCGGGTGACATTTATTTGTGCGTTGAACAGCTAGGAACTGAACCCAAAGCAAGTGCTCTACTATAGAACTGTATCCCCAGCTCTTTTTGCAATTTGATTTTGAGGTAGAGTCTTGCTAAACTGCCCCATCTGGGCTGGGATTGGCTATCTCCCTGCCTCAGCCCTCTGGCTGGGATTATAGGCATGTGCCCCCAAGCCCAGCTCCATGGTTATAGTTACTGAATTAGTGTCTCTGTGTTCTTACCGTTGCTTGTGAGACACAGACACTCATGGTCTGCTAGGGCTGCAGCCGAGCTGGACGTACATGGGGGCTGCCCTGGCTGGGCTACCTGAGTCTCTGTGCCCTGGCTCGGCCCCCACGAGGCGCACTGGGGCTACTTTCAGTCTCTGATGTGAAAACACACTCATGAGTCATGGTCAGGGCTATGTGGGTGGCCTGGGGGCCCAACAGCCTGTGTGGCAGGACTCCATGGTCTGCCCCATTCCCAGAGCAGGAAGCAACTGGCCTGCATGAGTCCTGCCTTGGCTGCTTATGGGTGGGAGGGCATGGGGGAAGGGTTCCTACCCTGATGTTGTCGAAGGAAGATTTGTTGGTGATGTCATACAGCAGGAGCAAGGCTGGAGGGGGACAGAGAGACAGAGAGGGGCTCAGAGCAGCATCATGGGTGCTACCAAGGGGCCGGGGGAGGGGCTAGAGGGCACAGAGCCTTACCCTGGGCATCTCGGTAGTAGGCGTGGGTGACACTGCGGAAGCGCTCCTGCCCTGCGGTGTCCCAGATCTAGGAAGGAATGGAGAACAGATCGGAAGAGGTGGGGCCTAGGGACTGGTGGCAGGAGGGCCACACTGAGGGGTGACATCTATGGGGAGGGGTCTGGTTCCTCCTGCCAGTTCTCGTGGGCGGTGGTTTCCTAGACAGTGGTGTTCACGACTTCTCAACCCATTCAGGTCTCTCTTCCACAGTTTGTGGAAGGGCCTCCTACAGTAATTGATGCCCAGGAAAAGGAATGAGAGGGAGGAGCAGAGGAAGCTACCCTCTTCTGAAGGCATTTTGAACTGTGTCTCATAGAAGAGAGGTGCTAGGAACTGCGTTGGTTGCAGACATCAAAGAAACAAGCTGTTTCCTCTGCAGGGCCCCACAGGAAGTTACCCCAGGCTGAGGGCAAGGCTGCAGGCCTCCTGCTTTGCTTTGGGTAGGAGCAAGGCAAACTCGAATCCTCCCTCTACCCCGCCTTCTGGCTTACCTGGAGCTTCACCCTCGCACCATCCACCGTCACCACTTTGTTCTGAAAGAGAGGAAGGCAGAGGTGGGCAGGACAGGAGAGGCACCCCCAACATCCTGTCCTGGTTCCTCTCTAGGCCGTGTGGTTCCCCCGGCCTGGACTTCAGCTAGATCACTCCATCAAGGCAGTGGGAGCCCTGTCCCCAGACACCTGCACTGCAGGGTCCTCTTTTCTGGGGCTCTGTCTCTCTTCTCACAACACAGCAGGGGGAGGGGAGCTGAGAGTTTGGCATTGTCCAGGGCTCGCCAGGCAGCATAGAGTGATGCCCCATTCCTACTTCAGTCTTCCTTCCCCAGGCTCAGCTCTCTGACCATCATCCAGCCTTAGAGATGAAGAATCTGAACTGGGCATGGTGCAGCATGGGATTTGCAATCCCAGCACTCTGGGAGGCTGAGCCAGGAGGATTGCAAGTTTGAGCCCAGCCTGGGCAATTTAGCAAAACTATCTCAAAAGAAAAAAGGGGTGAGACATAGTTTAGTGCAAAGGCCCTGGATTTAATCCCCACTGCTAAGGGAGTGAGAGAGGAGGGGCAGGGGAAAAGTGAGGAGAGAGAGGGAGAGGTGGGGGGGAGTACACACATGCTTGAATGCATGCCCCTGAGCATTCTGTGGCCCTTGGGGCTAGACCTGCAGGGCCAACTTCCCTCTAGCTACTCACGGACCCCTGAAGGCAGCTTGAGTGTGTCTTCTCACTTGGAGGAGGCACGAGGCTTTTCGTGGACCTCCTACCAGAGTCAGACCCTCCATTTGAGGATCCTTGGATGCTCAGCAACTCTGAGGCAGGTTGGTGAAGAGGGAGAGGGAGGGCCCTGCCCAGCTGCTGGGCCCCCACCTGGCCAGCTCAGCAACTCAGCCTCGCGCAAGGCAACCCAAGGAGACTGGCTGATCTCACAGGGCCACGAGCAAGGGTCCTTCCAGGTCAAGCAACCCAGCTCACACCATGGGGGTGGGATGGGTCTGCCCTGTCCCCCCAGTAGCAGAGGACGAGAAGACCTGGTCTTGTTGTTCTTGTGTCATAGGTGGACAAGGTGCCAGCTCTGCTCAGACTCTTACAACCTGGCCATCTCTGTGTCCCCCAGGGGGTGCTGCCTTGGTGCCCTCCAGGCAGCGAGACGGGACATCTCAGGAGCCAGGAGAGGACAATTCCCCTGAGCCTGAGCCGCCACAGCCCAGCTCACTGCTTGGAGGAGGAACCTATAGCCACCTCACCCTGAAGTCTATGCCGACCGTGGCTATGAAGGTCCCGGACAGGAAGGCCCCATCTTTGAATTGGATCAGGAAACAGGTTTTTCCGACACCCGAGTCTCCCAGAAGCATCACCTAGGACACGGGGCAGAGGCTGTTAATGGGGACTGAGGACTGAAGGGGGCTTTGGATTCCAGGGAGATACAACCTAGAATGGACCAGAGGAGGGGAGAGGGCCGGACGAAGGAAGCCCACAGCACTCACAGCACCAACCTCTGGGACCTGCCTGCTACTTGCTGCCTTTTCCACCTTTCCTTGATTCTTGTCTGTCCTAAGTTGGGAACTCTGAATGTCCTCAGGGCCCCAGAGAACCTCATTTTTAAGTGACTAGCCACATGTACGTGCCACTGCATGCTGCAGGGCTTCCGTTCCTTCTGTGCGTTTACCATTCAGGTGGGGGTGGTGCTACAGGGCCAGGAGGGGAAACAATACCTTGGACAGGATACCCCCCTCCCAAGGGAGCCTGTTAGGACCTCATAGGACAGGGCACTGGTACTGGCACAGGCATGTGCTAAAATTACTGTTGTTTGGGTTTCGTTTTGAGTCATAGCATTTATTTGGAAGTATCTAAAGAGGGCTTTGGTTGGATGAAGGAAGAGAAGGGTGGAGTTTGTATTGGGAGACTGAAGTTCTTTTGGCAGAAACCTCACACTTACAGGGCAAATGTCACAAATTAGCAAGCCACAGCAGCTGCAGCTAAGGAGGGCAGCAGCTCGGCAGGGGTGTGAGGGGGTGGGAGAGACCTTGTCTGCAGGACAGTGTTTATTCTCTAGAGAGCAGGTCGGGATAGTAGAGGGGCACCCTTTACTCAGCCATCCCTCAGTCTTGGAGAACAGGAGTCCAGCCTCAGTGCCAGCGTGTTCACAATGCCTAGTTCCTAGTGAGCTGAGCAGGGAATAGGTTTAAATGCTTTTTGACGCCCTGGGTCTGACCATGGAGCCAGAAGCTGTCCTGCTAAATGGTATAGCGTATTGGGATTGGCTAACTGTGGAGAGTTAGAGCCTGAGAAGAAGGTGCAGAAGGCTGTAGTCCTGGCTTATAAGTGGGCTCCTGTGTGACTCTGGGAGGATTTCTTAGCCTTTCTGGGGCATGGTTTCCATAGCAGATAGCAGGGAAGAGGGACTGTTTCTTGGAGGACATTCTAGAGCCAGTCAGTGGCTATGGCAATGTGGCACAGACCCCTGGACTCAGAGAAGAGAGGCCCAGAGGTAGGTACTGCCTGCCTGTCAGCCCCATCTCTCCAAGGAGCTCCCGCCAGGCTCCTCCCAGACTCTATCCCTGGGACAGGCCTGGGCAGGAGGTAGTAGCTGGGGACACAACACTCTTGCAGATGCTGCCTGGCCAGGGGACATATGGAGGGTGGGGGATGGGACCCATCTGGAGCCAGGGAAGGAAGGAGGTAGGGCCAGTGCCTGGGTACTTTACAGATCATAACTGCCTCAGGGAAACGATGCAGCAGTCACTCAGCCCTGCCTGTCCACCAAAAAAAAAAATCCTTGAAGCCTAACCGCTTCCTAGGCAAACAGCTCAGCCAGTTTGTAGGGGAAGGAGGCCAGGAGGTCCTTATTAGCCTGGGGACTGGCCATCAGCAGCTCCCCCTTTTCTGAGAGAGCAGGGGCCCATTTCCTGCCACACACCCACACAGGACGCCTATCTCAACGGCTCTGGGCGGGTGGCTGGTACAGCAGCTTCCCCTGAAACTTTAGCGTGGAGGCCCAGTGCTTCCAGTGAGAGTGAGATCTTGTGGGGGTCCTGGCGTGTCCAGACCTTCTGACTGGGGGTCAGAAAGAGGCAAGTGTAACCTCAAGATCACATGATAAGATCCAGCCCTCTCATTTCATCCCACCGTGCAGAGGCTGAGAGTGAGCTTGGCCCACTTAGCATCTTTCAGCATTCTTTTTCTTTAGAGACAGGGCCTCACTATGCAGATCAGGCTGGCCATGAACGCACTAGGTAGCACCAGATTGCCTGAGCTCCCAGCCGTCCTCCTGCATCAGCCTCCCAAGCACTGGAATTACTGATATGTGCCACCACACTTGGGTTCCTTTAGCCTTCTTGTACTTGCTCACTCACTCCAGATACACACGGAGTGGGGGCGCGGGGGCGCGACAACCTAGTGACCATGCTGTCCCCACCTGTTTCCATACAGGGCACCCTGCAGAGATAACTGCCCCAGAGCAGCATAACAGCTTTCCCAGGTGGGGCACTTGGTGACTAATTGCTGAGGTATTTCTCAGGTTCTAAACATTCCTGGGCCAAAAGCTGATTAACATTAGCCTCCTGGAAAGAGGGGCTTGTGCTGCTGCTTCAAGGGAGGGGTGGCAGTTCTAGAGCCCTGGCAGGAAAAGGGGTAGGCCTTGGAGGCCACTGACAGGTACCTATAGAGTCTCAAGCCTAAGGACTTGAATGCAGAAGGGAGCTTAGCCAAGAAGGGCGCTCACCCTGCAGACAGGTGGCATCCTTTCTGAGTCTCCAAGGGTCCCCCATCTCCTTGTTCTTCCAGGAGGGCTGTAGGCTTAAATTTTACAAAAGTAAAGTTTTGGATTCTGGAGGCTTTTGTTGGCCAAAGCGTGGCAGAAGAAAACGGGCTGACAAGTTAGTTCTGTTCGCTTGCTCGTCGGTGGCCCCCAAGCCAGACCATATCTCTAGAGGATGGGCTGGGTGCAGGGCTCTATCTTGATCCCCCCCCCCCTTTCCTCTGGGGAACCTGGCTGCCTAGGGGAAGGCTGAGTCCAATCTGGATGCAGCTGGAGTGGGGCGTGGGCCGAAGAGGGCGCGGGGAAGGAACCCGTCAGAACCCGCAGGGAGAGCCCAGCCCTTGGCGCAGCGCCCACCCACCTTGCCCGTGAGATCGTAGCTCGGACTGCAAGGCGGGGAGAGCGGGGTCGCCTTGCCATCTCCGGCGGCAGCGGCGACTGGCGTGCCGGTCATGGCCCAGGACTAGAGGTGAGCTACGCCGGCGGGCTAGCTAGGGAGAGTTCCGAGCCACTCCGTCCAGGCTCCACCCACTCCTTCCTCCCCGCCACCCACACGCCAGGACCGCGACAGGCTCCTCCCTTCGTCCCGCCCCGGACCCGACGGCGCCGGCCGCAGCGGTCAGTCAGGCGGGGCGCATGGGGGGTGGGGTCTGTATGGGAGGCGCGGGCATGCCAGCCGTGCACCACTGGGCCGCAGTTCACGGCCAGCCCCAGGGATGGTCCTCTGAGGTCGCCCCCGCGGGGTTGAAGCCTGCAGCTTTAGACAGCGGGCCGAGAGACCCCGCCGGCGGCGGTCAGGTCTGCCCCAGGACGCGCGCTGGGGTTCCCGATGCTGCAGCGCGGCAGGCAGGTGGCGCCCAAGCTCCGGCCAAGCTGCAGCACACAGCCGCGGGCGCGCGGGGCGGGGTGGGGTGGGTGGAGCGGGGTGGGGACGGGGACATCTCACGGGCACATCTTGGGCAGCGGTGCCAGGGAGGCGTGCCTTCTGCGGGTAGCGCCGAGGCCGTTTCCCTTTTGCTCGAGCACCCATTCCAAACTCATCTGAATATGGTTTTGTTTACCGACCGATATTCATCTAGTTGCACATGTGCGCAGCAGGACTGTGGCGAGGACTTTGACCTTTATTTTAGTATAGATCTTGTCTCACTTTCCCTTGCTTTGTTGGGTTGCGCCCAAGGGAAATTCTTAGCACCTGGGGTTCACAGTACATCCTCCCGATGTGTGTGGAGGGGGAGGTCCTGAAGGCAGAGCCCGCCTTAACCTCAACTTGTCAAGGAGAAGGTGCCAAATGAATTGATGGGTTTGCGTGTGTGTGTGTGTGTGTGTGTGTGTGTGTGTGTGTGTGTGCGTGCGCGCGCGGTACTGGGGATTAAACCTAGGGCATTTGTACTGAGTTACATCCCCAGATCTTATTTAGTTAGTTAGTTATTTTAGAGAGTTCTTGCTATGTTGCTAAGTTGCCCAGACTGGGCATGAACTTGCAACCCTCCTGCCTCAGCTTCCGTGAGTGCTGGTATTAAAGGCATGCGCCTCTGAACCTGGCTAATACATCGTTAGTCCTGCAGCTCCTGGTGGATGTCCATAGTGGGGTTTAAGGCCTTGTGGCCTGGCCCAACCATTCAGTTGTTCTCTCCCTGGCATCCAGCACAGGACTGTTTGAGGGGTGTGTGGGGAGGGGAGAGGCACCTGCACTTAATTTAGATGTTGTGGAGTCAGGGCTGAGGCCAAGGACTTGGCACAGACTGTGTATACACAGCCTGCAGGTTTTGGCATCGGCTAGTGCTGGTTTATGGCCTCTAGAAGAGGAACCCAGAGGGGGGACAGAGGTGAGCTCAGGCTGAGCACACAGAATTGGAAGTGGGTCCGGAGTGAGTCTCGGGTCATCAGCTTGGCTCAATATGGGGCCCAGCACAGAGAGCAGGGGCTGCCCAGCGCTTCTCACATGTGCCCTGTCCTTGCTATTTGGACGTCAGAGGCTCCGGTGTGCACAATGCCAGGTGTTCCCAGCTCCAGGGGTGCCCTCCCATATTGGATGAGGAACAAGACTGGAGTGGTTGGTGGCCTCTTACTCTCCCCTTTCCCCTTAAACTGTGCCCTTCTGGGTTGACTTGTGTCCCCTGAATTTGACCTTATTTGGAAATCAGGCCTTTGCAGATGTAATTAAAGATGAGGTCATGGGGTGGGTGAGGCCTTTACCCAGTGACATCTCATGGAGAGAGACACAGGGAGCAGACAGCTGTGTGAGGACAGAGGCAGAGGCTGGATCTCCCTGGTGGCTCCCAGTGATCCCAGGCAAGGAGTGACAAAGGCTGCTGGAGCCACCAGGAACTGGAGAGGGACAGGAAGTCCCCCACCTTGGGAAGGAGGAGGTGTGTTGTCCCTCGGACACCTTGATTTGCACTTTCAGCTGTGCTTGTGTTGTTGGCTCCACCAAGACCTGAGTAGACCCCGTGGGTTTGTAACAGACGAGACTGAATTATCTCAGCATGAATTCCCCAAACTGCTAGGGATGAAAGCACTCCCATGTGGATGTGGTGCACACTGTAACCCCAGGGCTCTGAAAGGCTGAGGTAGTATTGCAAGTTTGAGCCCAGCCTAGGCGATTTAGCAAGACCCTGTCTCAAAATAAAGAAATAAGAAGGGCTGGGGCTGTCATTTGTGGGGAAGGCCTTGGGTTCTGTCCACAGGACTAAAAAAAGATAAAAACCAAACCACAACAATCACCACAGACACACATACTTCACACCACGTCATACCACAAACACACCTCACTCAGTGTGAATACACGTGCTCTCACCACACCTGTTATACCATGAACACACACTTAACCTCACATCCTATATATGTGTCACGTCTCACCACAGATACTCCCCTCATACCACAACACAGCATAGGGAGGCACACTCCACAGCCCCTGCATCTCTCACATTATGCACACATACACGTGCCTCACACCCTTCTGTGTACACATTTTACATCACACACACACTACACGCACATCTTGTATCATCCCATAAACAGCACACGTCTCAGGCTGTATACACATACTCCGTTTATAGCATGTGGTGTCTTATGCCCCAAACATGCACGCACATCTCACTTTGCCCCACGCACGAGTGTCATATTTGCCATCACAGGAATATGTCATGTCACCACACAAACAGATGAGTCCACAGCTTACCATGCCCCCACGTGTGTGAGTCTCCTGCCAGACAAAACACCTCATGTTTTTCCCCCTGCCCAAAACCCCAGACCTGAATTGCATGCACACCCCTTGCTATCCCCCAAACACGCTGCTGTCCTCCTGTGCCACAGGCCACAGTCACAGGCACTACATGGTACGTGACATGCTGGTGCACAGAAGGCCATCGGTGAGGCCTCCCTGATATCCAGGTGGAAGGAGGGGAACCCAGCGCTGGGGAACAGTGTTGCCAGCGAGTGTGGTGGTCAGGGTGTGGGGGAGACCAGGCCGGGCCGGAGCGGGAGGCCTGAGCTAAGGGTCTGTAGACATGGACCACCTGTGTGGGGGTCTGGGCGCCCACATCTGGCCTGGCTGGAGCTCAGTGGTTGATCTCAGACCCACCTCCCTGGAGGTCTTTCCTTTCATTTCTTTTTCTTTTTTCTTTTCTCTTTTGTTATAGAAGATTGAATCCATAACCTTTGCATTGAGCTACACTCCCAGTCTTTTAATCTCATTTTAAATTTTGAGACAATTTTCTTAGATTACTAAATTGCTAAATTGCCCCAGCTGGGCTCAACCTTGTGCTTCTGCCTGAGCCTCCCAGAGCGAAGAGATTATAGGCGTGTACCTTCACACCCAACTCCCATGGAGACACCAATCTAAATTGTATAGCACCTTGACCAGCACATGAAAATTGAGGCTTTTTACAGATACAAATTCCCTATGATGAGTGTTAACATTGTAGGTGCCTGAAATGTACCAATAAATGTTTTGCTGTTTAAAAAATTGAGGCTTTTCTGGAAGGCAGTCGTGAGCCTCCGAAGGTTCAGGTGGGTGGAGTGGATAGGGGCCTTTTATTTTGAGTCAAGGTCTTGCTGAACTGCCTCAAACTCATGATCCTCCGGCCTCAGTCTTCTGAGTGCTGGGATTACAGTGGGTACCAGGCCTGGCGGAGCAAGGCTTTAGGAGATGAATTTTGAAGCAGTTTTTAGTCAAGACTGGCGATTTTGAGGGACACTGGGGCAAGAAGTAAGAAGGAGGACCTGGCCTGGTGGCGGGCCAGGGGCTGGGAGGGGGGGCTGACGTTTGGATTCTACTGATAGCACCTCAGTAAATCTATCAGCTAGAGTCTGCAGCCTTTGTGACCTCAGTGATGGAGTACTGGATTTTGGAGAACAGTGTTCTATAGAAGACCTGCGTGGGGCCCACTTACAGAAGACGAAGAGTGAGTGTGGAAGTTTCTGGGAAAGATAGACCACAGTGAATCACTCCACTCCCTGCTGCCCCTTGCTCTCCTGCTGTGGCTGTACTTGGCCCCCTCAGCTGGGCTGGAGAGAGCTTGGTGGCCCCTTCTGCCTCTGTTGGCATCATACCAGAGCTCTGGGCACAATTGGATACAGGCCCAGGGCACTTGCACATTACCAGCTCTATGCTGTATTTTAAATCTCTGTGTGAGCTGGCTGCAGTGCTACAGCCCTGAAAGCCTGGCTGCTCAGAAGACCGAGGCAGGAGGACTGAGAGTTTGAGGCCAGCCTGGGTAAAACCCTGTCCAAATCAAATCAGACCACATCAGACTGGACCAGACTAAACCAGACTAGATCAGATCAAACCAAACCAAACCAAACTCCTGCATATGAATGACAGATTAATAAGTGAGAGTCTTGTAGCCTGGTTGTGGGACCCCTAGACTACTGATATTTGAGGGACCCCAGGGTCATCCAGCCTCGTCGTTCAGCAGGACACAGGAGGCTCATTGCTGTGCAGAACTAGCTGTTCTGAGGGGTGAGATAGGCAGAAGGGAAAAGAGGATCTTTATCCCTGGGCAGAAGGACAGGAAAGGAACCTAGGGGTATAGACATTGTTTTAGCCAGAGCTGGAGCTTTCTGTGTGCAGGTGAAAGCTGTGGCTGGGCCTGCCATGTGTCCCCCATGTGGATCCTGTCACACACTGTTACACAGCCTGCCACAAGCAGTATGTGGGGTCCTACTGGATTTGGGTCACAGATCTAGGCAGGCGTGCACCTGTTTGTAGCCCTGAACACACCCTTGATCTGATGTTGTCAGGTTTGGGCCTCACCCAGCATAAGTTACCAACTGTTGGGACGCTGGCAGAGGATTGGGAAAGCCATCCCGGGGAGAGTGGGGAGCCCTTGTCCTGGCCCAGGCTGCTTTGGACACTCTCGTTTCTCATAGCAGCTTTACCTTATTTCTCTTTCCAAAACTAGTGACAGAATTCAATCTCACCCCTGCAGTATGGAGGGGTGAGAACCCCCTGCCTAGAGTTTACAGACACACCCACCTCTCTGCCCTCCCAGATAGGCAAAGGGACGAGGACATGGGTATGCCCCTGAGGGCAGACTGGGACGAGGACACGGGTATGTCCCTGAGGGCAAACTGGGTGTGGCCCAGACTGGGTAGCCCCGGGCACCAGGACATCCTGTTCACTTCCCAGTAGCCTGGTCCAAGGCCTGAGGGATTGCTTGGAGGCTTGGGCCTCCCAGGACTAAGCCCCACCCTGTCCTCCCAGGCCCCAGCATGTCCCAGTCTGGGGGTACAGGGTGCAGCAGTTTCAGGATACATTTCCGGCCCTGGCCCACACCTGGCCAGCACTCCATTCTTGTTCTTCACCTGAGGCCCACTGCAGCCTGTCCCCTTGTCTCCCTTGCTGCGACTCAAGGGACAAGTTTACTTTCTGGTTTTCCTTTTCTTCCTGTCAGCGTATTATGCTGTATCTGAGCCCCAAGGGTGACCTCACAGGCCCTGTGCTCTGATTTGTCCCGTGAATTTGTTCACAAATACCCACACCACCCAAGAAGTAATGTCTGCTTTTTTGTTGTTGTTCAGACACCAGGATGGCATGGACTCACCAGTGGGAGAAGGGAGTGCACCCCCCTGCCCCCGCCCCATCTGCTTCTGGAACTCCTAGAGAATAAATGCGGCCAGAAGCAGAAAGCAAAGGAGAGTCTTGGTAGATTGCTCAAGTCAGCCTCCTGGCCCAGAGGAATCTGGAGAGAGGTAGGAGTGACAGAGCTGGAAGCACAGTCCATAGTCAGTGCTGCTGCATGGGTCCTCAGGAGTCAGCAGGCCAAAGATTAAAGTCTGGATTTTAGCTCTGCCTCTCCCTGGGCACAAGACAGTGGCAGCTTCCATTAGGAATGGAACATACTCCCATGCCCTCCTGCCCGCAGCCTCTGTGCACCCTTCCCTGTGCCTGCAGCTTCCTCTGGGTTCCTTTGAATTCTGATCATCTTTGAGCTTGAAGTGGAACGCACCCCCTCCCTCCAGAGCACCCCCGAGTGCTGCCCCACCTCCTGGTTGCTGGCACCTCAGAAAACAGTGTTTTTATCCACCCTCCTTGAATGATTCCCCTCCCCCAGCCCTCTTACTTCTGCACCCAGACAGAGATGAGGGAGCCCCAAAGTGCCAGTGAGTGCTTACTGTGAATCCAATGCCCACAGTGGCCGAGAAGGAGCCCGGAATGAACTTGCCCTGGTCGAACTGAACCAGCAGAGATGTCTTCCCCACGCCACTGTCTCCCACTAGGATGGTCTGGAAGGGAGCAACAGGAAGGGAGTGAGGACTGTGGTCAGATTGGTCCTTGAGATGCAGCTGTGGCTGTAGGAGCCAGTTCTTGCTAAACACACACAGAGATTCAGAGACAGAGACCTCTCCCCCTACTACTTTCTGTTGAAGTCACTGAAAAGCCCGAAGGCGCAGAGAAAACCTTCTAACCTAAGACAGTAAATATCTGAAGTGACCCGGAGAAGGGATCTCTCAGACTCTAACCACAGGGCCATTGCTGACCCATAGTCCCCCTTGCTATTACTGGAACCCAGCATTGCTGTGTCTGCCTTGGGGCTGTGCTTCCCAAGGGCAATTCTTAGGCAGAGGCAGAGTGTGGTAGGGATACTGAGGCAGGCCTGTCCTGAGAGACATGGGGCTTCTCCCGTGGAAGGTCCCCTCAGGTGATATCTGACTTGCATTGTGTCCTGGTTGTGCCTGCTTCGATCCCATTTTTCTCAAAGGTAATTTCCTTAATGAAATTCTTGTCCATTTCTTTCCCTTTCGACATCTTGGAATACCAAAATCAATATGGTGTCCATGGATCTCTCGTATGTGCTGGCCTAAAAAAGCCAATCTGTGGAATAAAACAAAACCAAGAAGTCTGGTATATGCTCAACCCTGGAATAAGGCTTGGAGAGGACAAGATTTCAAAGGGAAGTGGTTTTAGGGGAAGAGGAGAAAGGCTGCTCTGGGAGATCTGTGCTGGGAACAGTGAGGGGTGAGAATTAGCCTGAAAACTTGGATGAAATATTTAAAAAGAAAATTGTAAGCAACAAAGAGGAGATATCTGCATATTCAGAGGCTGTGCCTATCAGCTCTCTATGAAAGGAGCAAGCAAATGCCTTGGTTTCCAGTTGGCAATAGCCACTTTCCAAAGATGAATGTTGGGAAGACAAAGGCTGAGGATGTGCAAACTTTAGTTGGTTTCATAAAGACTGTCAGGCCTCTTTGGGTCAGGCCTGTAGGGCCCAGCCACTGTTGGGCTCTGACTGTGGCATTGTAAGGAACTGGCATTAGAACAGGTCGAACACAAGCTTGTCCATGATGTTGACTTTGGCCATCTTCTGACTGTTGTTCCTCCATCCCCACTTCCTGAACCAAACTGTTTGCTTTCATTTCCTCCTGGGGTTACAGAGGATCATTGTATGTTATGAACAGTGGCTTTATTCATTTACATCTCAAATTTAACTTCTTTAGGCTGTAAGAAGTGCTTTCTAGAGAGAATATTTCAGGAAGACAGGAATAAGTCATTACTTCATTTACTTCCTAAAGGGTATAGGAGATTTTAATTTTTTTTTCCTCTATGCTTTTCCCCTGCAGGGTGAAGAATTCCCATTCTTTTCTGTGCTCATGATAGGAACTAGTCCTCTCTTGGGACCTTTGCTGGCTCAGGGGGATTGGTCTAGGGGCCCAGGGGTATGACAAGGTTCAGCACTTTGGTCTGTGATTTGTACAAGTGTCCCTGTTCACTCCTCTTAAGCCATTTTCCTTATGTCTGTGTTTGTGCCTCTTCCACTCACAAATGGGATTTGAGTCCATTCAAACAAACATCTGCTTTTACAAGAGGCAGCCAAAGACAGAGTGTCAGAAAGTGTGGGAAGGAGAGGGCATGTAGTTTGGGGTCAGGTATGTCTTCCATCCATGGCGAGGCTGTTCATCTGTGGCATTAGAGCATTATGCTGAAGCCTCGGTTTCCTGGAAGAATGTGCAGTCAGACAGTGTCTGTGTTACTTGTGCCACAATGAATGCCAGGATCCTTTTGACTTGTTTTCTCCTGGTGTGCAATCCTAAGGGGAATCTGTTACATGGTCTCCTGTATCAGGGGCCTCAGGTAATAAAATGAGCATTTGCCTTTTTGCAGCAAATGCAAAGCTGTCCTTATAGCTGTTGTATCAACCATTGATAAAAGTACATTGTCCTTCAGTGGAAGGCTTTGCGAAGGAGCCAAGCTAGTGCTAAGTGCACTTCTTTCCAGCATTTAGAAATCCTTGGTGAACAGGTGATTCCCTAAAGTGATTCAGAGTGACATTCTTAACCAGACAGGAAATTCAGTCGAGAAAAACATCAGTAGATCTGTTGCATGGAAGTATAGGTCTTGTGATGGACAAGTGAAACCAGGAACAAAATCAAATGAGAAATGACATAGACAAAATATTTGGAAGACTCGCAACAAAGAGTTAATATTTCTCACAATAAAATCTGAAGAAAATAAACCAGAATGGGACAAGGTATATTTTCTATGTGTGTATCTGTGATTCTCAACCCGGCTGGACTCCAGACCTAGCTGTGCAATCCATCACTAATAGACACTGCCATAGAGGTATTTTGTTGTCAACAGATAGTCTTAAGTCTTCCTTAATCTGGGTGGACCTCACCTGGTTAACTGAAAGACTCAGAATGACACTGAAGTTTCCCAGAGGAAGAAGAAATTCCATCTCAAGATGTTAGCCTCTCCTCCCATCAGAGAGTTTCCAGCCCTTTGATTTTCTTTGCAGATTTTGTACTTGGCCAGACTATAGGAGTGTAAGCTAATTGCTTGGGAACAAATAAATCCCCACTCATTGTCTATCTGTCCTATCTATCTGTCTATCTACCTACGTTTCCTACTGTTTCTGTGTCACTGGAGAACCTTTGCAGATGCAAACAGTATCTCAGTTTTGAAGGTTGGAAGTCCAAGCACTACTGCAAAAAGCCCTCTTTCTTGCTATATATGGTGAAAGGGAAGGGAGCCTTCTGCAAAGGCACTTGTCTCATTTTTAGGGGCTCCACCATGGTGATCTAGTCACACCCAGAGCCCTGAACCTCTGATACCATCACATTGGACATTAGGTTTTAGCATATGAACTTTAGGGTGCCACAAGCATTCAGATCATAGGCTCACTTATGGAAACCCATGTTTTCCTAAAAAATATACTTTGTCTGCCTCTGCCCTACTTTCTGGATGAGAACTTGGCAGAGGAGACCCAGTTTTCCATCCCATACCCTATAGGACTGGGGCATTAGATTTGGAATATGTCCAAGGTTGGTGTTTTTTTCTTACTGATCCTGTTAAATTAGTTCCTAGTTCATGATAACAACACTTTCGTTTGGAGGAACTTGTTTTGTGAACAGACTGGGTGTGGACACCCTGATGATTCCAGGATTCTCTATTTTATTAATTTACATATCTTTATTTTTTGCAACACTGAGGATGGAACCTAGGACCTTTGCACTGGACTGTCCCCCCACACCACCTTTTAGACAGGGTCTTGCTAAGTCACTAAGTTGTCCAGCCTGGTCTTGAGCTTGTAATCCCACAGTGGTGGGATTACAGGCATGTGTCACCATGGCCAACTTTCTACCTTATAACTCTTTGATGTCACATTTGATGCTGTGTTCCTTCTTCACTGTTAGCATCAAATAAGATAAAATTCCCCCCTTTTCTCTCTCTCTTTCTTTAATCATTCCCTCCTTCCTTTTCTTCTCTTACTCTCTGTCCATCAGAAGGCAGCAGGATATGCTTATATAGGCCAGACCTGGGTTTAAATCCTGTCTCTGCCATTCATATATATTCTTAAATAATTTGTCCTGTGACAGTTCATTTTTTAGCTGGCAAACAGGAATAACATCACCTTTCCTGTAGGTTTGTAATGAGAACTCAATGTGATAGCCGTGTAAAATTCAGAATGCAGCACAAGTAGGCAGAAAAGATGAAGTGCAACTGGGTCCAAGGGGAAACCAAGAAATTTAGGAGTGGTTGGCAATGACAATTATGATTTGTGACTGATTTTTAGATGCTAGCAGAGTAACTCAGCAAGTATACAGGACAGAGTGTAGAATGACAATGCGGTAAATGTAGTGCATTATTTATTCATTCTTAGTATTTGCTTGGTCACCTGCTATGTTCCAGATATGGATCTACCCACTGGCACCACAGTTCTCATGGACTCCTATTCCAGAGTGGGAGAGATGCCACCAAACAGCCCTTTCCATACAAAAGCTTCTCTGCTCATTGTTATGGCTTGTCCTCCCAAAAGATGTCCTCCCAAAGCCTCCTGCAGCCATAGGTGGGCCTTTTTCTGTTTCTAGAGTGTGTGATGCTGAAATTAATTCATGGTGTGATGCGAGGCTTAAGGGAACTAAAATTGAGGGTGTGAGTGCTGCTGCCCTAAGTAGACTGGATAAGACAAAAAGGGTAGAAAGACGCTATTCAGGCCCCCTGTTGCTTTTGCTACTTTGTGCGCACCATGCTGTTTCTTCTCTGTGATGCCTGTTTGCTGTCCACCCTGCTTCGGAGCCAGCTGATTATGGACTGCACCCTGTAGAAACTGAGCAGAATAAACCTCTCTTCCTTGAACTATGCATGTTGGGTACTGATATTTGTTTTATGGGTGATCTTTCTCCAAAATTGACAGTGCTGTGTGCAGTGGGAATCTGTTGAGCATGGAATGACATAAACTTATGCAACACATCTGATTTCTGGAACTAACCATACATTTCTGCGAGAAGAGAAGAAAAATGGGAGAAATATAAACCTTGATGTTAAAAATGATATCTCAAAGTAGTGAAGATAAACAAAAGGCAGCTGAACCCTTCCTTTCCTCCCTCCTGTCCTTCACCATGGTAGGAGGGCACAGGAAAGAGACAGGAGGAGGGGCTTAGAGTGTGCAGAAGCTGGGCACAGCTAACGCTGTAGGGTGGTAGGGCAGCTCTCGTTTCCATGGAGTCTTAGTTCCCTGCAGCCCCAGTGATGCTGCAGCAAGCTGCCCAGAACTTAGTGACGCACAAGTGTGGGCCAGTGACTTAGTCTAGGTGGCTGCTCTAACCTTAGCTAGGTTCCCTCAGACATTTAGATCTGTTAGTGGGTGGTGGGAACAGCGTGGCTCTGTGCCTGGTGTCCCTGATGTCCACTCAGCAGGCCACCTGGCTATTCTCCTGGCAGAAGCAGAGATTTGAGAGAGCAGGAAAGAATGTGAGGGCCTCCACGGATTGAGGCCCGAGCCTGGAACATCCCCACTTCTGCTTCTTACTGGGAAAAGCAGTTTATGAGTCCAGCTCAGTGTCAAGAGGGGCTAGATTCTGTCTGTTTAGAGAGAAAGACTGTCTGAACCGAGAGTGTATAACCAAGGCAGAGACCTCTCATCAATGTGCCTTGGGACCTTTTGATGACAAACAGCCCCAAATTATTATTCTTTCTTTTTCCAAACTATTTTCTTGTGGTTCCAGGGATTGAACTCAAGACTTTGTGCTTCCCAATCAGGTGCAGTGCTACTGAGCTACATCCCTGGTCCAAGTCCCAAATCATTAATACATTTTTTTTTAAATATATATACCAGGGACTGAACTTGAGACCTTGAGCTTACGAGGCAAGAGCTGGAACCACTGAGCTAAATCCCCAGCCATTAATACAAAGTTTGGATTAGACCTTGAGGGGAGCCCATCAGCTTCATTAGCTGCCATGGCTCCATAGGAAGGCCCTAGAAGCTCACTGAGCAGGGAGCACAGAGACCCACAGTGTTGGGGCTCAGGGCCTTAGTCCCTGGCAGGCATCTGTGTAGGCAAGTGTGGCTGAAGCTGTTTCCTGCCACACGCTCTGTGGTTTTTAATTCTCATGTGGGCCATGTGACCGAGTTCTGTGGAACTTCTATTGCAGAATGGGAGAGACTTACCAACACTGGTCTTTTAACCAGGAGCTCCTTTTCCTGGGACACTTTGGGTTCTGAAATGACCATCCGCAGCTCGAGGAAGCATCTGTTCTTGTAACCACAAGAACCCAATGTACACATTAAAATACACATACATGCACACACACATATACATATTACATTACTCCAGAAGACACACACACACAATATACATCACTAGTATATACTAGCTGTGTGTAAAGGTGTATGTACTGTGGAGCTTCCTCCACAAATGTGAGCATACCCATATGTACATAGATACACACACACACACACACACACACACACACACACACACGCTTTAGCCTGGGCAGAATCTTGGATGATCTGTCCAATCCCTTCTTTCATAGGTGGGGGTATAGAAAACCAGGAGGGAACAGAGTCGTGTAGAAGTTAATGGGCAAGCTGGAACTTGGGCCTTAATGGATCCTTGAGAACCCAGCCCCAGCAAATAGCCTGATTTTCTCATATTCCCCAGAGGCCTTTGTTTTAGGCCAGTTGGATAAACCTCTGTTTAGAATCTCCATTCTTGGGCCGGGGAATATAGCTCAGTGGTTCTGGCGCCTGTCTTGCAAGCGCAAGGACCCGGTTTGATCCCCAGTAACCACATAACAATACTGGGCGTGGAGACTCACCCCAGCAGCAACCAGTACCACATACCACAGTGCCAGGCGTGGTGGCTCACGCCTGTAATCCCAGCGCTCGGGAGGCAGGGGCAGGAGGATTGCTGTGATGTGAGTTTGAGGCTGAGCTCAGGGCCAGCCTGAACTACAAAGCGAGACCCTGTTTCAAAAAACCTTTAAAAAAAAAAAAAGAATCTCCATTCTTCTTCGATAAGCCAGCCTACCATATACCAAGGTCAAGGACCTGGCCATGGCAGGGCTCTTGGAAGACAGTTGTTCACCCCTGGCTGCCGATACTCAAGAAAGTAAAGTTATCCCATGACTTTTTTAATTAATTGATTTTATTGGTACATTTTACATACACATCATGATCACAATCGACACTGAAAATTTATCCCAGTATATGACACAATTTAATTCTCATTTTTCCTCTCCCTTGCCCACCCTACAATCCCCGCCCCTTATATATACATAAGCTTTATTTCCTTTACTTTTTAACCATCATGTTTTCCCATGTTATATACCCCTACCCTCCTTTACCATTTGAATATTTTCTATTTCACAATATCTATCATATACTCTAGAACTCACTTATATCTTCAGTTTCTCATACCAGAGAAAAGATATGGTATTTACACATCTGTGGCCTATTTACTTTACTTATGAGTATTGTCCTCAAAGTACGTCCAATTGAGTATAAATGACTCAAACTTATCCTTCTTTATGGCAGAGTAATACTCCATTTTATAAAGGAACCACATCTTCTTTATTCATCTTCCCCCTTGGTTTTTAAGGCTGCCTCAGGCAGCTGAATTCCTGGTCCCTGCCCTGGAGGGTAGTGGGACAGGAGACCAAAGGACGGCTGAGCCCAGCCCCAGGCTTATTGATCTTACTTTATGACCTAGAAATGTGTAAAGTGAGAGGTCAACCCTGGCCACATCCTAGGAAAAGCCATTCCTGTCAGCTGCTTTGTTTGTCAATACAGACAACTGTCTATGTACTCGCTCATTCTTTTTTTTTTTTTTTTTTTTAGGTTTTTGGAGACAGGGTCTCGCTTTGTGGTTCAGGCTGGCCCTGAGCTCAGCCTCAAACTCACATCACAATCCTCCTGCCTCTGCCTCCTGAGTGCTGGGATCACAGGCGTGAGCCACCACGCCCAGCACTGTGGTATGTGGTACTGATTGCTGCTGGGTGTGGGTCTCCACACCCAGTATTGTTATGTGGTTACCGGGGAATCAGACCGGGGTCCTTGCGCTTGCGAGACAGGCACCGGAACCACTGAACTAACTCCGCGGCCCTGTACTCGCTCATTCTTAATTAAGGTGTGAAGAGCTGTGCCTGTCCTTGGGACCCACTTGTGAAGATGTCAGATACTAAAAGTGGCTATAGGTGCAAACTACGAGAAAGGGCCCAGCTTTTCCTGACCTCTGTGTCCTGCCCCAAGGGCTTGCTGAGAACCTAGTGTGGGAGGTGAGGCCGGGTTGTGGGGAGGGGAGGTGTGGTGTCAGTGAACGGAGCAGGACAGGCCAAACTGGGCCTGCTTTCCTTTATTCCACAAAGAGGTACTGTGAGAGGGGTGTGGGAGTGTGTGGGGGTCACAGCCCTGAGTTCTGGAGCACCTAGGCCGAGTCCATAGCCACAGGATCTGTTTCTGGGCCAGGGCCCAGCAACCCGAGGTGCCAGTGAGCCCCCAGACAAAGCTCTGCTTTCCCGCTGCGCGGTGGGTCCTTTCGCATCCCCTGACTCTTTCAGCCCCTTTCACTCAGATCTGGGTTGACAGCTCCTCAGCTTCCTCCTGCCCTCATTCCAACTTCTGGTCTGGAATCTCTCCTCTGCCTTCAGGCTCAGTCCTGCCGAACTCTAGGCCTTCTGAGCTCCTGGAAGCGAGGCCACAGCCAAAGCCCTCGCTGCAGGGCATCCTGGTCATCTGCTCCGTTTCTTGTGCCTCTCAGGAGTCCTGGGGGTTGGGCAGGTGCTGGCCGGTCCCAATGGCTTCCGGTCCACAAATGTCGCAAGACAGACGAGAGACCGAGTTCTATTTTTAGAGAAGCTTCACGGCTGTAACAGGGTGGACTTTCTCAAAAGCTCTTCCGTGCTCACTTTGCCTTCTTGTGTTGCCGCTTTGAGATTTCATCCAGTCTGCCTCCTTCCTCTTTTAGGTATTCACTACTGGGAAGTGGCTGAAGGAGGAAGTGCTGGGGGGAAAGTGAGTGAGAGCAGAGGGCTGGCGATGAAGGAAGGAGGCATGTAGTGTGTTCTTGCTGGCAGCATCCGCGGTGGGGGACTGGCACACGCAGAACATGTATCCGCTGCTCTTCTTCCCCCTCTTCTTCTGGTTCACAGGTGAGTGAGTCCAGCTCTGGACTTGTGGGAAGGGCTTAGTCAGCCCGAGGAAGTGGCTGCGGAGCTGTGTGCCCCAGCGCGGAGGTGTCCTTGGTGTACAAAGTGTTTGAGTTTTGTCTGCTCCCCCTTCAGTGTGGCAGTGAGCAGGCAGCAATGGAGCCATTCAGCAAGAACCCAGACGAGGCATAATTCTTGCCTGGTCAGGAGTGATTGTATTTAAAACAGATAGACTGAAGGGTAAAGGAGCCATGGTACCTAGGGGACCGCAGGTACCTAGTCCTGGCTGCGCTGTTAACTTCACCGCTACGTTATGAGCAGGGGAGGGAAGAAGAGAGGGAGGAAGAGATTTGAAGGGAGAAAGAGAATTTACCAGATGGACAGAGAGCTCACTGTGGGAATTTGGGGCAAAAAGAAATAACTGACCTTGTCGAAGATCTGAAATGGCTAAAAGGAGGCACTGAGCACTGAGACGTGGATATCATTTTGATTAAAAATGAGCTTATTGGGGGGGGGGAGTACTGGGGATTGAACCCAGGGCTTTTATACTGAACCATAGCTTTAGAACTTAAAAAAATTTTTTTTTCATTTGAAACAAGGTCTTGCTAATTCTCTAAGATGCCCAGGCTAGGTTTGGACTTGGAATTGTCCTGCCTCAGTTTCCCAGAGTAAGATTGTCCAGCTGAAAGGGATTTTCTTGATTTGTAAAATGTTGCCAGACTCCGGGGCTCAGACCTCCGTCTTTCCTTGGTCTAGAGTTACTACTCCGTTGGTCTATTCTGTTCTTGGGTTGAAATACTCACTGGCAGAGAACTTCCAGTTGTACGTCTCTGGCCTGGATGACTCCCGAGACTCCAGAATCTTAGCACTGTCTATTCAACATCTCCATGCAGGTGCTGAACTTTCAAATGGGACCTGGTCATGTCTTCCCTTGATCTCTTCTTCCCCACCTTTCTCCATCTTTGCGCTTGAGAACTCCATCTCTCTCGGTGCTCAGCCCTCATGGGCCCTCCTTGGGGAGGGACCCATCAGTCTCAGTCCGTCCCTCTCCAGTGGCCTCAGGATTGAACCCAAAGTCCTTATGAGGTGCTCACAGTCTGGTTTTCCAGGTCATCATCTTCCTGGTCTTCTCTTTTCTCTTTGGTTCAATCCACCTGCCCACACTGGCCTTTTAGATATTCTTTGAACATGCCAGGTTTCTATTCTAGGGCTTTGTGCTTTCTGTTCTATGCCCATAGAGCCCAGGCTCCAATCTTTCCCACCTTTTCTACCTTTACTTCTCATTTCTACATTCATTGATGACTGTAGTTAAAACTGCAGTTAAAAAAAAAATTTGTTTTTGGTACTGGGGGTGGAACTCAGGACCTTGTGCTTAGGAGGCAGGCACCAGGACCACTGAGCTAAATCTCTGGCTTAAACGGCAGTTTTCTTCCTTTATATTTTTCCATTGTTTGTCCCCACCTTCACCTGGATAGTTAACCAGCTTCCAAAGGACAGAGATATTTGTGAATGTTATCAGAGTAGGTACCAACTAGATAAACAGTAAGTAAAAGTAGAATGAATGCATGTATTCAATAAGAGAGAATATATGATGGTTGTTTCAATGTTATCTTCCTCTTTCTACTTTCATAGAATAGAATAATTAGGACTCAATTATTGGGCTTGGGATGTAGCTCAGTAGCATTGTGCCTACCTGGCAGGTGCAAGGTCTTGAGTTTGATCCCCTGTACCTCCCTCAAAAAAGATGCAATGTTAATTGGACAAGAGGTAATTTTTTTTGGTCTATATACAATGATGGAGCCACTTTCAAAAACAATTTGGTGATTTCTCAAAATGTTAAAATAGAATCGCCATGTGACACAGGAATTCCACTCCAAGGTACACACCCAAGAGAACCAACAATACACATGTGTACAAAACCTTGGACTAAGAACATAAACGCTCATGACAAAAGAGTTAATAAACTCTAAAAAGTGGACATGATTAAATGTCCAGACCAATTGGCAAATGGATAAAGGAAGCAGGGTATACTCACTCAGTAGACTGTTACCAAGCGCTAGAATGGTTTAAGCCACTGACATGTGCTACACTACAGAATAATCTTGGAAACGTGATGCCATACAAAAGAAGGCAGACACAGAAGACCGTAACGTTATCTGAGTCCATTCAAATGAAAACTCCAGGGCAGGCAAATCCATAGTGACAGAAAGTAAATTAGTGGCATGGGGACAGGGAGGTGGTGGTTAAGGGAAATTACTAACGACTGTGGATTTTCTTTTTTGAGGCAATTAAAAAATATTTTCCATGTAGGTAGTGGATGGTGATTGCATACCTTTGAATATTCTGAGACCCACTGGTTGTTAACCTTAAAACATGAAATTTATGGTATGTGAATTATACATCAGTTTTTGTTTTCCTTTGTTTTAATGGGATTGAACCTGGAGGGGACTACCACTGTGCCACTCCTCAGCCTTTAAATTTTCTTTTTGTTGAGACAAGGTCTCGCTTTATTGTAGTTCAGGCTGGCCTTGAGCTCACTATGTATCCCAGGCTAGCCTGGAACTCATAGGAATCCTCCTGCCTCTGCCTCCTGAGTGCTGTGATTACAGGCATGAGCCACCACTCCTGGCATTGTGGTATGTGGTACTGATTGCTGGTGGGCAAGAGTTACCATGCCCGGTATTGTATGTGATTACCGGGGATTGAACCCAGGCCCTTGTACTTGCAAGACAGGCGTTGGAACCACTGAGCTAAATCCCCAGCCCTAGATAAACATACGTCTTAAGAAAAAGCTGCTTCACAGTCTCTAATACTTGCCTTACAGTGAAGTAATAGGACAGTGTGGGTTCCTCATGAAGAAGGACAAATTAATCGAACAGGAAGGACTCTATCAATAGTTTGCCAATTTGCTATTTGACAAAGATCCCAAAGCAGCCTTTTCAGTGGAGAAGATGAGCTCTGCAGGCCATGGGTCGCACAGCACAGGAGATTAGTGAGTGCCACTGTGTTGGCCAAGCTGGGCTGGTTTACTGCAGGACCCCTAGAGAGCATTACAACCATGGAGTGCAGCCTCAGCATAGCCATCTCATGAGGCCGCAACAGCGGAGGGTCACGGGTACTGAGAATCAAGGGAACATCACTGTCCTGTGAACGTGGCTCTTCTGTTACTTCCTCTGCTCCTAGCTAGAAAACTACAGACGTGGCAATAAAAGAGCACTCTTCAAGACATGCGGGTATATTCACCAGAGCGAAGTGGAGAGGGGTGAACGAGGAAACCATTGCTGCTGTGTTGATACGTTTATTCCTTTTAAGAGCTGTATACTTTTCATGACTTCCACTGGACCTTCAGCCTGGTGGAATGCCGAAGGACAACAGCTCTGTCTTAGGAAAGGTGTAATTTTCCTTCCTGTGCTTTATTTAATTTAGGACACTCTTGGATTTAGAAGCTCTTCTCGGTGTAGGATACTGTGGCCTTGCCCTTGTGGTGGGAAGTGACAGGTCCATGAATTTGTATTTTCCAGGCTTCTTTGCTGCTGGGCAAGCTATCACTGGTCCACACACAGTGAGTGGCGTGGAGCAGGGCTCACTGACTGTGCAGTGTAATTATGTCTCCAAGTGGAAAACGTACCCAAAGTGGTGGTGTAAAGGAGCTTCCTGGATAAACTGTAAGATCCTGATTAAAACCAATGGATCAGAGAAGGAGGTGAAGAAGGAGCGTTTGTCCATCAAGGACAACCAGAAAAATCTCACGTTCAGTGTGACCATGGAGGATCTCAGGAGGAGTGATGCTGGCCACTACTGGTGTGGGATTGAGAGAAGTGGACCTGACCTTGGGGTGAGAATTCAAGTGACTGTTGTTCCAGGTAAACATGTGTATGTGTGGTTGTCACCCCAGTGACTTGTCATGGTTGTCAAGTTCTGAGGTCTTGTAGAACCTTGAAAGACCACTTAAGATTGAGAAGGAAAGGGCTTCTCTTGACTACCCCTGGCCTAAGGTCTTCTCCACTTCTACCTTCCCGGGTACTTTTTCCTCATCACAGCTCAGTCATGGGTCTTTTGCCCATAGAGGACAACATGGTGGTTCACCGTCTTAGCCCGTGGGCTAAAGAGATCCCCTCTATGCTTCCTGGAGACCCCAGTCCCTGCCCTTCTTTTCTTGGGACCTCGGTGCCTGAGGATACCCTGCTCTTTGAGAAGCTTGACCTTCACAACTTCCCTTCCCATCTGGTGCTGTGGTCTTATTCTGGGGACTGAGAACTCTTCCCAGTCAAACAGCTGCATTGTTGGTACCAGTGCATTCCTGAACTACCAGTGTCACTGTTTGAGCCCCTCTTTGAGCTTAGTGCTGTACTTGTCCCAAGTCCTTCTAGGATGTGTCTATGTCTGAACGGATCAGCTCCAGGCACCGGTGCCTAGTTTGAAGGGTTTTCCCTCTCAGGATCAATTTCTGCTGCCTCTCAAATGCGCAGCACCAGTTCTAGGGCTCCTGGGGGCACGAGGCCAGTCCTGCCATCGTCAGGGTTCCTTGCACTCCTGGAGGCCCTGAGCATGTTTTCATGGGCACAGTGAGAGCTGCTTGTACCGATTCCTGGTAATACTGTACCCTGGGAAGGGTGGCATCTCCGTCCCTCAAGCTTCTCACCTCGCCTGAAGTAAAGGTCTTCCTGAATGTTAGCAGTTTTTGTTTAGGGAAGGATAATTGGATCAACAGAACAGCATCCATAAATAATTCACAAATTTGCTCTTTGACAAAGACCCCAAAGCAATTCAATGAAGAAAACAGGATCTGTACCCTATGGATTTCACAGCACATAGAGATCCGTGGGTGTCACTGGTTGGTCAACCTGGGGTGGTTTACTCAGAACCGCTAGAGAGTGATAGAACCCTGAGCGCAGCCTCAGCAAGGCCACTTCGTGTAGCTGTGTCGATTGGCCCTTCAGGGTCAAGGGTAATATGAGTCAAGGGGACATCGTGTCTGGTGAACGTGGCTCTTCTTCAAAGTCCGACTGGCTTAGCAATCTGGTCTGGGATATACGGGAGCCCACTCTGCTCCTGTCCCAGCTGAGTAAAGGGGCTGAGGGAGAGGTACTGGCTGAGGCATGACTGTCAGGAATGGGTTTTCTCAAAGTCTAGCTGAACTTGTTATCTTTATCCCAAGGCTCTTCCTGGGTCTCCTATTGCCCACTAGGCCCTGCTCCATTTCCTTGGACTTGTGCTCACCCCATCTGTCTTAGAGGCCCTGGGCATATGAATGGTAGCGGGTACAACCCCTCCACACATCCTGTGGGTGCGATGGCCTGGCCTACATTCCTCCAGGTTTAGAGCCAGGTGCTGGGGTGTGGGTGGGCTGGCTGGCAGGAGGGTAGCATGTAATCTGATCTGTATGCCAAACGCCAACTACAGTGCTGACCATGGTCCCTACCACCTCTACCACCTCTGTCTCCACCGTGAACGCGTTTACAGCAACAGTCACCAAAGAAGAGACCAGAAGCCTCCTGACTTCGACCAGCTTTCACTCTAGTGACAGGTAAGCCAGTTCCCATGGTGCTGTGCTCCTGGTCAGTCGGCCCAAACTCTTCTAGTGGGGGAATCTTTGAGGTCTCAAGCTCCAACTCAAGCTTGGCCTTGGCCCTCGAGGTTCTTTTGTGAGGGTGAGGATCTTGGGGGCCTTTTCGTTTGCTCTTAGTTTCCATACTTTCTGCATCCTGGAGCAGAGAAGTCTTTTGATTCATTCATTTTCATTCATTTATTCATGTGTCCCACTTTTACTGAGCTTTACATGGCAGGAATGTGCTGGGCTCTGGGGACCAGATATAAGGTTTGGGGTAGGTGGTCAGTGAGGACAGGGTGGTTGGTGTACGTGTGTAGAGGGATAGAGCTGTAGGGCTATAGGATGGCTCCTAGTTCAACTTCTTTGTCACCAAGGAGGACTTGTAGGAGCTCCATTTCTCCTACTGTTCCTCTAACTATGGGATGGCAAAAACAGTGACATTGGTAGAGCTGCTCTAGACATGTCTCTAGAGCTCATGAAGGGCTTTCTTGTCTATTATTTTCTTTGACCATGCCTAAAGAGAAATGAGTAGGCAGGAATGTTCTTTTTTTGGTAGTAGTAGGAATCAAACCCAGGACCTTTGCACTGAGCCACATCCCCAGCCTTTTAAAAAAAAAATGTTTGCTTTTTGAAACAGGATCTCACTCTCACTAAGTCACCAGACTGGCTTGAATGTGTAAATCTCTTATCTTAGCCTCCCAGAATGTTGAGATTAGAGGCCTGCACCACCACACTTAGCCAAATGTTCCCATTTTACAGAAGAAGAAACCGAGTCTCAGTCACTTCTTTGATGTGGGTGGTTGCTCTGGGGCTTGGATGGAAGTATTTGAACTCTGGAGCTTTGTTCATGCTCCTTAGCACCTTGCCAAGGCATCTGCAATCAAAGGACTTCCTAGAAACTGACAGGTTCCCTTTCATTTCCTTCTTCCATTTTCCTTGGCCCCCTTGACTTTGTTTTCAGATTTGCCGAGGTCTTGTATTGCTGAGACCTTGCCACAATTTCCTAATGGCAGATCCTTAATCTTCCCACCCTCAGGACACCTTCTTTTCTCCTTCTTCCGTTTGCCCCCTGTTTTTAATAAATAGGAGCTAAGGAGTCTCACCATCTTATTACTCTGAGCTTTATGTAAGTACCAATTAAGGCCTTTGATTAGCACGAGATGGATAATTCATTCACTTATTCAAGAAATGGTTAGTTAGCATCCACTCATACCTATTGCAATTTTAAGAAACACATCGGGCCACAGGGATGAACAAAATAATCATGGGCATTTGCCCTCAAGGCACTCACAGTCTCAAGAGAATCCATGTAACCATCAGAGCTGATATAATGAATTGGGAAATTTATCCTTCATACTTCTACCAACTCAATGATGAATGAAAGTTCTTTCACTCATTTACTAGGGCTGCCAAAATAAAGTACAACAGGCTAGGTGAGTAAACAACAGAAATGTATTTTCTCCCAAATTCTGGGGACCAAGAGTCCAAGATCAGGGTGTCAGTAGGGCTGATGTCTCCCTCCTTTCCTTGTAGATGGCTGTATTAGCCAGTTTTCCAATACTCAACACCCCAAACACAAAGGAGGAGAGATTGAAGTGAGCTTATGGGGTCAAGGGATTCAGTGCATAGTTGGCCATCTTTATTAAAAGTTGTCTTTGAGAGGTCCTCAGGGCGAGAGTTCTTGGCTGGAAACCACAGTGCTGCAGGCCACAAAGCGGCTTTCCTTCTTCTGCTACGAGATGGGTGGGATAGGGCCGGCAGGGTGAGTGAGCCTGGGCACGTAGGGTCTCTCCTCTCTCTGTTTTTGTCTCTGTGTCTGTGTCTGTCTCTGTTTCTGTCTCTGTCTCTCTCTCCATGTGTGAGATTAGATCCAGGGCTTCTGTATAAAGCTGCATCTTAAGCTCTCCTTTTCTTTTTCATTTTTCAGTTTGATACAGGGTCTTTTTAAATTAACCAGGCTGCACTTGCACTTATGACTCTTCCACCTCAGCCTTCCAGAGTGGTGGGATTACAGGAGTGCACCATCATGCCCAGCTAGAGGGGCCTCTCTCTGTCATTCATAGGTTCAGCATCACAGACCTCAGGATCCTCCTCCCGCTCATATTTGCAGTGCTGTTGCTTCTCTTGGTGGCGGCCTCACTCCTTGCTTGGAGGATGGTGAAGCAACAGAAGAAAGGTGAGAGCACCCGGGCTGGTGGGGCTGGCGCTAGCTGAGTTGATGTGTGAGGCTGATGGGTGGCATCTTCCTTCAGGAGCTCAGTGGCCCAAGGCATTGCCAATAGTCTGGAAGGGCCACTGTCCCAAAGGCCACTAATACTGGTACCTCAAGGGATTAGGGGTGGCTGGAGCTCATAGGTGAGTCCAGTGAGGTCCAAGGGGTGGTGCCAGCTGCCTGCCCCACACATCATCCTGCCCTGCTCTTCTCCCTGAGCCATTTTCTTGTTTCCTGGTCTGGCTCTCAGGGGCAGAGGTGGCGGTGGCAGCCTGGTTTGGAGCTGTGTGGTTGTCAAGGAGGTACTGAGCAGAGACGGGGAGGGAGGAAGAGCCACAACTGAGAACATGGGAACCCCTACAGCACACGCATGATTGTGACCTTGCGTAATACAGATGTGCACACTGTACATGTCACACACATTCATGTGCATGTGACATAGTCCCTGAGGTCTGAGTGAAAATATTGGTGTGACCTTTGCTCCTGCTTCCCCTCTGCCTAGCAGGCTTGCCCAAGCCAAGCACCTCGCTCGGCATGACCCTGCTTTTTCAGGGAAGAGCTGTTTGCTCAGAGATCATGAGGTATGGCCTCAACCAAGCGTTTTCCTGTCTGGCTTTACTTCCACTTTCTCAGAACCGCTGTCTTTCCTCCTCAGAATGCCTGACACCTGAGCTTTGAACCAGCCTTTGGCTGCCCTGGCCTGGGGCGTCTCCAGTCAGGAGGGGAGCTCGAGGCACATTCAGCACTTTTCCTCCCGAGTCATAGGTTCAGCATCACGGGGACCCTTCCTGTCCTTTCTGTGCACCTTGGTGCCTAGATATTTGAAACTGAAAATTGAGAGGCCAAACTCTCTAACTTATTTTTTTCTCTTTGGAGCAGGGAGTATGTTGGTGGGGTTGGGGAGAGAAGGGCAGAAAGAAATGCAGGGTCAGCAACCCCCTGAAAAGCAGCGCATGTGTGTGGAGCCTGCACAAAGGTTCCATTTGGCCACAGTGTGGGGCAGTTTCTCCTGGATCCCGTGGCCAGGCCTTCCCTAAAGGAAGTGCAAGATGTTGCTGCTGACCTGGGTAAAGGGACGGGATAAGCAAAACCAAGTGCCCTACAGGCAGAGGGTAGACAGCAGGCACAGCTTTGAGGCCTCCCCCAGAGACACAACGGGTGGGGCAGAATGGAGTAGGCAAAACTCCTGGCAGCATTCATGGGCGGTGCCCAGGATTTGGCAGAAAGAAGCTGAGCTCTGGGAGCCAAGGGCCGGCAGGGCCACCTGGTCACTGGATTACGGCTCTGCGCTTGTGTCGCCTTCTTTTCAGGTGAAGCAGTGGAAGCTCAGAGAGGTGATGTGACCAAAATCACAGAGTGACAGAGAGTTAGAACCAGGTCCATGTCCTGAGCCTGGAGCCTGGTTCCTCCTGTTGTCCCTTATCTCTCTCTTTCCTGGGCATGGGGACTGCTCTGGGTCTCAGGGATGGGTTTTGTAATTCTGGGTTGTTTTGTCTTTCAGCTGCTGCGCTGGCCTCAGAGCAGGTAAGAGCCCCTGAGGCAGGAGCAGAGATGCGTCAGCTCCTTCTCCCCTTCTTTGTTTCCTGCCTCCCACGAGCCTGGGTGTCTACATGTTCCACACACGCTGTGGGCCAAAGTAGCCATGTACTCATGGTCCCTGCATGCTTGGGAGTTTGAGTGGTCTAAAGAGAGCCAGGGAGGAGGATGCCTGGGGGATGTGGTGGGCTGAGAAGTAGAGGCACGGGGGAGTGGAGGGTGTCACAAGGAAGTAGAGAGGTGCTTGTCTTTCTGTGGAAGAGGAACCTGTGGCCGCAGATCGGGTGACTCCCAGGCTGTGTTTCCACCTGCAGGCCGTGGAAGGTGACCTTTGCTATGCAAACTTGTCTCTGCATCAGCCCGGAACCTCTGTCGGCTCCTCCTGTCAAGAGGCCTCCACCAAGTCCCCCTCTGCTCAGGCCAACCAGGGGGAAGTAGAATATGTCACCATGGTATGTCCTTTGTGTGGGCTGCTATGGGGCCCGGGAGGGTAGATGTGTCTCTAGCTCCCGTTGAGGGATGGGCTTTCCCATGCCCATGTGGGCACCACTGAGGAGGGCGGGCACTGGGTAGAGCCCCAGTGACTGCAGCACTCGCCTGAGGAGCTCTGAGGCCATCAGAAGGGTCTGCACCCTGGGTCTCAATGCAGGGGATTCAGGGGCCCATCTGATGTGGTCCTTGTGCTGGGCAGGAGAGAGCCAGAGAGGGTGAGTGGTGGCCGATTCTATAGGAGCAGCTGCCCTGGGGCAGAGTGGGCACTATGTGCTGTGCTGCAGCTACTTGGGATACCTGGCTGAGCAGAGGGAGGCTGGGGTACCTGGGGATGGACTGCAGAACCTTCGAGTTCCAATGTGTCTCCTCCGAGCTGTTTCTCAACCTGATTCCTGGCCACAGGTTCCTTCCAGCCTCTCTGGCCTCATAACCACCTCTGTTGCAGGCTCCTTTTCCAAGAGAGGAAATTTCCTATGCGTCTCTGTGTTTGGACGTCCTGGATCAGGAGCCAACATACAGCAACACTGGCCATACTCCCTGCAGGGCCTACATGGAGCCCACAGAGTACAGCACCATCAGGAGGCCCTAGCCTGGTTCCAACTCCCTCCAGGGCTGGCACAAGGCCATAGAGCCTGTTGCTGCTTGGCTGTTTTGTGCCCTGCCCCTACTGGGACCCAGTGGTGACAGAAGCTCTGCCGGATCAGCTAGCGGGCCCCCAACTCTTGCCTGTGCTTGGAGACCAGTTTGGGGGGGGAATCTGAAGACTTAGGGTTCTTTCTATATCTCCTCATCTCCTACCTAACTCTGGAGGAGCCTGGTCTGGGGCTGCATGTGAATAATAATGACAGTAGTAGAAATCATCCTTTATTTATTGCTTACCATATGGAGTGGACTGAGAATACCCCAGAAAGGGCAAGGGGTCTCCAGCCTGACTGCCCCCCAGAACTGGTGAATGTACCACACGTGGAAAAAGACAAGGGCACAAGTGATTAAGTTAAAGACTCAGATGTGGACGTTATCCTGGACAACCCAGAGGTGTCAGATATAGTCACAAGGCTCCTTCCAAGAAGGAGACAAGAAAGTCAAAAGGAGGAGAGATGCTGGAGGTGGAGGCTGGAGTGCTGGGACCAGGAGCAAGGGAACACTGCAGTCTCCAGAAGTCGGGGGAGGCGAGGGACAGGTTGTCCCCTGGAGCCTCCAGAAAGAGCTGCCCTGCCAATGCCTTGTGTTGATCTCAGTGGAACTGACTTTGCAAGTCTGACCCCAGAACTGCAGGAGAATAAACCTGTATTGTTTTTCATGAAGTCACTAAATTGTTGGGAATTTGTTACAGCAGCAATAAGAAACCACGTGACAGGTGCTCTTCTGTAATGCTTTGTGTAAGATAATCTGTCTCATTTTACAAAGGTGCTTCTATTATTGGCCCATTTTACACATGAGGAACTAAGGTCTAGAGTGACTTGCTGATGTATACCAAATTTAATGCTAAGTTTAATAGATAACAGATATTTGACTCCAGTATCCAGAGTCTGGGACACTATCTGTCCTGTTTATAAAAGCAAGATAATGTGTATAAGCTCACACAGCTACTCATGGAGGGACAGTGCATATCTAGGTGCTAGACTTCATGTCTTTTATTGTAGGGTTCTTACAGTCTTCTCTCCAGCACATATCCTGAATCCATGGCATCTCTTTGTCTCCGTGGTTATCAGTTCAGCTCAAGCAACCACCCTGTCTTGACTGTTCTGTCTCTTTCACTCTCTGTCTCTCAATCCGTTTTCTTCCTAGTAGCCAGAGTGATATTTCAGAGCACGGAGCTTATAAACTTCCAGTGGTTTCGTCCTCAGCCTTCAGGGACCTAGGGAATGCACAGGCTGCTGCCTACCTTGGAGTCATCTCCATCCACTTTCTCTCTCCCTCACTCTGGTCCAGCCACACCAGCCTTTCCTCTGTCCTTTTGACAAGATGTTATGGTCTGAATCTGAAATGTCTCCCAAAGGTCATATGCTAAAGGCTTGTGCCAGGCTGTGGTGCTCTGGGGAAGTAATACAATCAGTGGGTGTTGGAGCCTGGTGGAAGGAAGTGACGTCACTGAGGGTGTGGCCTTGAAGGGATCTTGGGACTTAGCTCCTGTCTCTTTTTCTTTCTGCTTCCTGGTCACACTAGGGTGAACAGCTTTCTCTACCATGTGCTCCCCACTGCAGGCCCAAAGCAATGGCACTAAGCAGCCATGGATGGAAACTTCTAAAATCTGGACCAAATTAAACCTTTCTTCTTATAAACTGATTATTTTAGGTATTTTGTCACAGCAACGGAAAGCTAACACATAAGATCAGCTTACTCTCTTCTCAGGACACTGGTATTTGCTGTTTCTTTTTTCTGGCATGTTCTTGTTGAGGTCACACAGTGGGAAAGTTGGCTGAGCTGGATCCAATCCTAGCTCTGCCTCTTTCTACTACTTCTGTGAATAGTTAACTCCTTCTTCATCATCACATCTCTATTCAAATGTCACCTCTGAGGGGCGACTTCCCTGATCACAATGGTGCATGCTACCCACCTGTCTCATTGTGCTATTTTACTTCCTTGGTTGTTTGTGATCTGCTGAGAAACTACTAATTTATTGGAATGTGAGTTTGTGTTTCTCTATTCCCATTAGGTGATATTTCCCCTGAAGAGGATGACTCTCATTTCCTCCTGTGTCCCCCTTGCTCAGTATGTCAGCCATGTGATAGATTCTTGCATGCTTTTTTGTTAACTTAGTAAATAAAGAACACAGATGGTTTAGACTTGGGAGCACAGGACAAGCTCCCAGGAGCAGGAACAGCGCATCCATCATTTCCAGAGGAGTCTTGGCCAGGCGACCTAAAGAGCTTTGAGACTGACTTTCCTAGGGTGTACAATAGAGATTTCTCTCTTCTCCAGAAAATCAAGGAGGCAGTAAGATCTATGGCGGTGGAGACAAAGGCCTGTCGCTTTACCTAGGTCAATTTTCTTGAGGAGATAAAGTGTCAGAGAAAAGGAATGTAGAAGGATCAGGTGGGTCTGAGGACCACAGGCAGATGATCCAGCAGGGGACCATAGAAGTGTCTAGTGGGACATTGTCAGGCTGTCCTGGGATTGCCTGAGTGCTCATAACTCTGGACAGCCCAAAGGGACATGGGACAGATAGCCTTGATAGAAGGCTCCTCTATCTATTGCTCCAAAAACAATTCCTCCCTCCTTCACGTGGGCATTCTGAGCTACATCCTCAGCTTTTTGAGTTTTAATTTTCAGATGGAGTTTTGCTAGTGACTGTGTTGCTCAGGCTGGGCTTGCACTTGTGATCATCCTGCTTCCGCACTCTCAGAGCCATAGGATGACATATGTCACATCTGTCCAGGCTGTCTCCCTGACACCTTAAGAGTTTTTCCTTCCGAGGGGATTTGCAGACCCCAAGAATCTTGACTGTACATGAGCAGGTCTTTTAAGCCGGTCAGGTGAGAGACAGATGGTTTTTGACCAGTCCATTTGAAGAAGTACAGAGCAAGACGGGCCTATAGAGAGACCTTTAAATGGAAGAGTTCAAGGAAGAACCAAACTAGAGTGAGATGAAGTATAAGGGTAAAAGTCATAGCACACAGCCTCATTGTGCTGCTTTAACTGTGGCTTCCCCCCCACCAAATCTAACTAGCCTGCACCAAACAGAGTGTAGAGGTACAGGCTCTGATTTCTGGCTCCCCCCTGTTTTTAAGTCCTCAGAGTTAGAGACGACCAGTTCTTTCAGTCAATTTTCTTGATGATAGAGCAGATTTCTGACTGTCCTGATGGAAACTTCTGGCTGGATTCTTTCTGTGTTGGGTTATGACGGCTCAAGTTGACTTCTAACCCAACCTGATTTGTTCAAGCCTGAGCTAGAGTTTGGAGAATGCTGGGGGAGTAGGTAGGGTGGGGAAAGGGAGGTAGATCTATGCAAGAAGACAGAAAAATTCAGATAGATCTGCACCTGGGTATTGTCTCAGGCATGTCTTGCTGCTCCATAAAGATTTTACTAAAGCAGAGTTTGGGTGATTGGCCAGCGTGTTTATTGTAAGACAAAGAATTCAGACATGGCTCCTCTTGTCTAAGTGAAGGTGGCACTTATTATCTTGCTGTACGGTTTCCAGGAAAGCACATTCTGTAAAAACGAGCTCCAGGATATTGATGTTCTCAGTTTTGATTGAGTGTCTTGTTATTTATCGACCATCTAAAGTTGCTGGGGTTTCCCTCCTTTGGTTTTTGAATGATTAATATTTAAAGATTCTACTTGACAAAAATTGGAGGATCTGGACTGTTGCCTTTGGAGAACTATGAGGCTATCATGAGCTTCCATAAGACAGGTTTTATCTGTGCCTGTGTCAGTGGAAGGAGTATAAAAATACTCCCTGTAAAAATGAGAATTAAGTTGTGTCTTATACTGGTATAAATTTCCATTATGGAGTGCAATCATGATGTGTATATGTAATGTACCAATAAAGATTAAAAAATTAGAAAAAATACTCCTGTAAGTACTTGGTTGATACCCTCCAAAATGCATGATTAAGGTAAATGTTGAATTGAAATGTGACTAAAGGTTATCTTTGCTTGACACTTAGCCTTGAAAAATAGGGACACTTAGGCTGGGAAAGGCCAGACTAGTAGAATCAATTTCATGTAACAATAATTTTTTAGATTGGAAGAGACTGATGGAGTAGTTGGCCTTTTCTTTCTCAGGTGCTTGTCTGCCTGCCTTCCTTCCTTCCTCCCTCCTTCCCTTCTTTCTTTCTTTCCATTCTCTCTTCCTTCCATCTCTTTCTTCTTCTTTATTCAATGATACTGAGGATTTAATCTAGTGCAGGGGACTTTGTGCTGAGCTACATCCCCAACACTTTTTATTTTTTAATTTTGAGACAGGGTCTCACTAAATTGTTAAATTTCCTAGGCTGGGCTCAAACTTGTGGTCTTTCTGCCTCAGCCTCCCAGAGTGCCTGGAGTTGTGCATCACTGTGCCTGGCTCTAATAGCTACTCTCTTATCCAGTGTAATTGGATCAGTTAATTATAATTTAAAAAAAATTTTTTTTTTTTTACTTTCTCTTTTTGGTACCAGGGATCAAGCTCAGGACCTTGTGCATGTGAGGCAGACAAAGTACCAGAGTTAAATCCCTGACTCTGGGTCAGTTAATTATAAATGGGTCAGTTCATTAAATACTAAGGAATCATGGGGCCAGGGGTTTGGCTCAGTGGTTCCAGCACCTGTCTTGCAAGTGCAAGGGCCCAGGTTTGATCCCCAGTTAACCACATACAATACTGGGTATGGAAAATCATGCCCAGCAGCTGTCAGTACCACATACCACAGTGCCGAGTGTGGTGGCTCACACCTGTCATCCCAGCACTCGGGAGGCAGAGGCAGGAGGATTGCTGTGATGTGAGTTTGAGGCTGAGCTCAGGGCCAGCCTGAACTACAAAGCAAGACCCTGTTTCAAATAAACAAACAAACAAACAAACAAACAAACAGAAACTAAGGAATCATAAAATAGATACTCATATATATTTCCTTCAAATATTTTATTTTGATTCAAAATATCCACAATGTAGTGATCTATTAGTATTCTGATATTGATCTAATTGCCTTTTCTTCTAGGTGTAGAGAAAGATGAGGATCTCTCTTTTTCTTACATAAACCACCTACATTGTATTGTCCTAGAGTTTCAGTTTCTTTGAGATGAAGCAAAGTCTTCTAGTTGCTTATGAAGCAATCGAATTGCAAAAGCTTTCTTTATTTTTATATTCTTCCAGTATTATACAGTTCTCTCACCCATTCTTACTTTGACAGCATTTTAAAAAACAATAGGCATTTAGGTAGAAACTTTTCAAAGGAGTTAATTTTTGTAGGAATTGTAGTCTGCTTTTTGTTTAGACTCTTATTCCACTGATTAATATTCTTTTGGTTCCATTCTTCATTAGTTTATGGGTGGAATTCAATTATATCACAGTAATTAACATATATGACTGGCATGAGCATATGTGGGCTATACAGGCGGCTCTTGCTAACTGTACACCATAATGGGTGAGTGCAGTGTAAGCGGCCTCTCACAAAAGACTCTCCCTGAGGCAGTGCATAATGTGCCAGACACACAAAGCTGAAATCTTCCATCAGGAGACTAAAGGCTGCATCGATGGGGGATTGGCTAAGAAAGTATCTGCCAAGCTCTCTGTTGGTAAGATGTTTTCATAAGAGAAAGGGCACTTGATAACTTTTTATTGACATCTTTTTCCATTGTATGTCTGTGATTCTCTACATACCAGCTGCCTCATAAGAATCAGTAGCTGCTGATCTGGTTCATGCTGACATCTAGAACGGGCTTCTGTCTCTTGACTCTCAGCTGATATCAATTTCCCTGCAGTCCCCAGATGCTGACTAAGGATGTCATGTAGGGGCCCCCATGGGGTCTGCCAGTTGTAAAAAGGGCCCCTCACTCCCTGGCCAGAGCAAGTCCCAACCCAAGTCCAGCAGGACCACATCTTCATGTGGTGCTGAGCAGAAGGTTTGCAGCTCTTGTGTCCGGGAAGAGTGACTGCCAGCGGGGTATGAGGACACAGTCTATAATCCCAGCACTGGAGCAGGCTGAGGCAGGAGGACTGCAAATTCACATCATGCTTGGGCAACTTAGCAAGGGCCTGTCTCAAAGTTAAAAAACAACACAAAAAGGGTCAGCGACGTGGATTAGTGCAAAGGCCCTTGGTCTAATGCCCTGTACCATGTGAAGAAAAGAAAAAGGAAAAGGAAAGAAAGAAGAGTGATTGCTCATTTGTTTTGTTGCTGGAACAGGAAGACTGTTCTGCAAGGTCAGACATAAAGAAGACAAGTCTGGAACCTTGTGGAGTGGAAAAATCCAAGAACAAAGTGACGCAAAGTGTTCTATCATGTCCACTGCAGATCCTAGAATGCAGATGAACCCTGTTGGAGATTCAGAAGGCTCTCTCACCCCTCAGACACCCCATCTGCCCCTAGCACCTGTCTTCTGCATTGCAAACCCAGCTATCTCCATCTCTTCTCATTTATTAACTTTTAATTAGAAATTTAATTATAAAACATGCGATGCACATTAGGTGTATATATGTTATACAAGACAGTAAAATGCCCATGTACCAGACACTCTGCCATGGACATGGAACATCACCAAGACCCTTGTTGACATACAGCTTGTTATTTGCCTTTTTTTTCCTGCATGGAGAAATATACCTGCATATGGTGGTTGCAGGGTCCATGACAGCACCTGGTCCACTCTCCTCGCCTTCATTCTAGCTGTGAAAAGGGCCTTAGCAAAGTTGTCAGCTGTATCTGTGTTATGTGTCCTTCTGCACTGAACTGACATGTCTCTGTATCTTTTCTTATTTTTATATTTGTTGCTCTCAATAAAACCAGAAGCCAAGGACTGCTTGTGTGTTATCTTAAAATCTTTCCCTTGGTGACATTTCCATGAGGAATGCTGTCCTTTTACAAGATGCCCAGGGCTTCTGAGACAAAGAAAGTGATGTCACAGCCCCTGGTCTGAACCCAGTGTCCTCTGGCTTTAAAATAAATCACAGGGCCAGGGATTTAGCTCAGTGGTTCCAGATCTGCCTTGCAAGTGCAAGGACCCAGGTTTGATCTCCAGTAACCACATACCCAATGTTGGGTGTAGAGACTCACGCCCATGAGCAATTAGTACCATATACCACAGTGCCGGATGTGGTGGCTCATGCCTGTAATCCCAGCATTTGGGAGGCAGAGGCAGGAGGATTGCTGTGAGTTTGAGGCTGAACTCAGGGCCAGCCTACAGTGAAACCCTGTCTCAAACAAAACAAAACAAAACAAAACCAAAACCAACCAAACAAACAAAAAAAACAAATCACAAAGCTCAAATGGTACACTCACTCCGAAACTGTGCAGAGTCTTTACAAAATAATAAGTCACAAAAGCAGAAAAATGAACCTCAGAGACTTTCTGTCCCCGTGTGGAAATGCCCTGCTGTCTGGCAGGGCATTTGTGAAAATGGAAGCAGAAGGAGGTAGGTTAAGTGTTCCACTGTAAGGTACAGGAAGGGAGAGTGGGTGAGAGAGAGAGTCCGGGTAAAGTAGAGCGGCTCCCACCCAGCACTGGTGCCTTCGCTGGCGTTCCCGGGCTTGTGATCTGTCCTGCAGCTGGTTGCGATGGTGGTGAATCCCCAGAGGGGCCTGTTGCTTGGCTTCTCCACCCTGAGGCCAGGCCCTGGTGACTCAGGCACTCAGCCCTGTGGAGCAGCTCTGGAGGCACATCTGAGCCTGTGGACGCTGCCTTGGAGATTGTCCAGGGCTGGGCTGAGGAGAATTTCAGGAGGTGTGTGAGAGCGAAGAGCCTA
>PVIR01011454.1:0-47307 GCA_004026965.1 Petromus typicus
AATGTTGAGATTGTAACAAAAAAGTAAGGAAACAAATTTTATATATATGGGGGGGTGGTAGGGTGGGTGGGGCTATGGGAAAAAATGAGAATTAAGTTGTGTCTTATACTGGTACAAATCCCCATTATGGAGTGCAATCATGATGTGTATATTTAATGTACCAATAAAGATAATTAAAAAAAAAAAGAGATTGTATTAATGACCATTAACTGCATGAATAGATGCTGAATTTATAAATTTTCTGGAAAATTTATATTAAAATCAAAGTAAGAAGATACTATACAGATTCACTTAAAAATCCATGGATGTGTGGGAATGTAGAAGAACTGTACTGCTTATGTATCTTTGGAGAATTTATAAAATTATACAACCACACATATTTGTTCTATTTGTTTCACTTATGAGTATGTCCCCAAGATACATCTATTTAAGTATAAATATCTCAAATTTATCATTCCTTATGCCTGAGTAATACTCCTTCTCATAAAAAAATTTCATTACCACTTAGAGAGATTGGCAGTTTCTTAGGAAATTAAACCTATGTCAAGTCAGTCAGATGTAATCTCTATAATCTCAAGCCACTCAAAAGTTTAAAATTAAGAGGATGACAAATTTGACACCAGGCTAAGCAATTTAGCAAGATCCTGTCTCAAAACAAAATCAAAGAGGTAGGGTGTAGCTCTAGGCTAGAGTGCTTGACTAGTGTGTATGAGGCTGTGTGGTCCAACTCCCTGTACTGAAAACAAACAAACAAGCAAACAAAAAAACAACCAAACAATCAAACAAACAAAAATACCAGACTAATACCAATTTCAATTCCACACTGATTCCTGTGATCCTACAATTCAACTTCTAGCAGGTTACTCAGAAGAAACTGAAGCATATTTCTGCACAATGATTTGAGTAAAAATATTCATGTGCAACTTTATTTGTAATAAAGTTAAAAAATAACTTGAATATATGTTAAAAAGAAAATGAATAAACAAACTGAGGTGAACCCATGTAGCAGAATAATATGCAACAAAAGGGGAAAATATATTCATTCACACAACAATACAGACAAATTTCAAAACCATTTTGGTGAATGCATCAATCAAGATATAAAGTATTTCACACCATATGATCTCATTTATGTGACAGTAAAGGGTAGCAGAACTAATGTGTGAGGTTAGAAATCAAAATAGCAGCTTCTTCTGAAGAAGGGGGTAAAACAGGGCTAAAAATGTGAAGAATCAGGTTGACTACATTTCCCTATAACTTGACTAAAATATTGTTTAAATTACTATAGATATTTAACAAAACTCACAGAAATACACAGTTAGGACTGGAGCATTTTATGGTATGGGAGAGAAAATGTAAAAAAAGTCATCATTTATAGCCTATATAAGAGGTACTACTTCCTTGCACTTCAGAGCATCTTAGTGGGGTGACAGGTTCAGGTCCTATGACCAAAAGTGTTTGGCTTTTGGTTTGCTTGCTTAACATAGAAGTGTCCTTAAAGAACAGGGACATGCTGCTTGCAGAGTCATGGAGGTCTTGCCATCTATTCAGGGGCCATAAGGAGCAGGGGCCTTCTCGGCAGTGTATAGCATCCCTCTCTCCCTTGTTCCTTCTTCCTCCTTCTGTTCTCCCTTGCATATGTAGGGTCTCTCTTTCTTGGCCCCAAATGCAAAGACAAACTGCTTTTGTATATTAATCTGTAGAGCTTGTAAGGCAAGGAAGAAGTCCCACAGGCTCAAGTGAGGACAAGTGAACATATGTACGTATAGCAAAATCATTCCATTAAATGATTCTGCCCAAGATTATCTAAAGGCAAATGGTTTGGTAAAACAGCTTCTCCGAGGAACTGATGATTGGATCAGATTTTTGGAAGAAAAAGTAGAATTAGGCAGATAAGGGAGGAGTGCAGGAGGACTCTTTTAGGAAGTAGGACTCAGCCTATGTAAAGATGGTGGAGTGAAAGGTAGCCTATTTCATGCAAGAAACTGAAAAGTACCCAGCCAGCAAGCTGCCAGTACTGAGTGAAGCCAGGGGCTATGAGTATGGTAAGAGTGGACGGACTGGGAGGAGTCAGAATCAGGATGGTTACATCACTTTAGTGGGAAGTCGATGAAATGCCTTCTTTCCCTCCTTCCCCCTTTAAATTCGTTAGCCTATAGTATTTATGAAAGACAAGGTGGGGCTTCTGTTCTGCATGCAGTTTGACCATAGGGGCTGCTTCCAGAGGGAGGAAGCCCCTATGCCACATTGCTGTGCATCTCACAGATGCAGAAAAACCACCATCTTAGTGATGGGAATGTTGAAGCAGGTGGGTAATGCACTCTCGCCAACCTTTCCCACTGCATATTTCAGCACCTCAGGATATGTGATCGTTTTCCTGTTTGATTCAAAGTAGTTTCGTGAAATGGCTGGAGAAATAAAAGTAATTTAAGTTATAAATGAGAATGCTCACCATATGATAGGTTGCTATAAAGGAAGACCAACATTAATGTGCTGTAATATGCAATTTGAACTTACAGAGGATGAATTATGTACGGCAATAATGAGGAAGCAAAAAAGTTATATGAGTACTTACTGTGGGGATAGCTATTTCTACAGTGAGATTTTTACATTCATGGTACATGTCTGTGCATAAATTCTATAGACTTCTCGGATATCCTAAGTTGCATCAAAAAAACAGGAAAAAGTTAGAGTCCAAAGAAGAAATGAACCTGCTCTTCAACTCATTAATTTCTGAGTTCTGACTATAAAACAATTTGGGGCTGGAATGTGGCCTCATTTGCTATAGTTATACATGTGAATTTGTGAAGGTATGGAAAGTATCTGTTAGGAAACCAAAATATAGAGTAAACCCTGTGTATTTAACTCTGACTTGTCAGTAGTAAGGCCGGGGACTCTGAAGAAAGGAAGTCTTAGGAAAAAAGCTGGAAGTGGGAACACGATGGAGTGATGTGCTTACATATCTGCAGAGAATCCATTTTTATTTCTGTCCTCTGGCACCTTCAAGTCCTACTTCAGAAGCACAAATTCATGTGCCAGTTCTAAACCAGGTGGTTATTCCCAATATATTTTGACTAGGTATGAGTTTGAACCTTGTGATAGTTTGAATGACTTTATCCATGAAACACACACAGCCAGATTTATTTTAATACATTCTCAACCCAGATACATTCCTAACCCAAAATAAATGCCTACTTTTCTGCTGAGAAAGTCCTCCTGCACTCCTCCCATACCCTTTTCTGCTGTTGGTTGAAGTGGGAGGATTCCAACCCAGCCTGTGAGACAATAACGACCACAGGAAGCCGTGATCCAGCCACTGGGTGAAATGGAAGAATAGTCAACTGAGCTTCTCCTGGACCCATTCTCTTCACTCTCATGTACTCATCGTAGCCCACTGCAGCTTCTCTGCCATTTGTAGCTTTGCTCAGTTGCTCCCTGAGCCTGAGAGAACCTTTGTCCAGGTGAAATTCCAACATCAAACTCTGAGTCCCACATGGTCATGAGAGAAAAACTATAGGCACTTTTTGGGAAAGTGTAGAAACAAAACAACTCTCTTCTTGTCTCCTCAGTCGTTCTGTGCAGACCGACGCACACTTGCAGCTTGGTGCTGAAGTTAAAAGCTCGGGTTCTGGGCTGGTCTGAGGACTTGAAAATCCAGCTCTACCACTTCTGGCTATGTGACCTCAGGGACATTTGTAACCTCTCTTTATCCCAGTGGTTTCATACCTTAAAACTAAATAACAATAACAATATGCCTGAGATTAACGAGTTAATATTTATTAAGTGTTTAGAGCTGTAGCTACAAGAAAGGCAGGCCTTGAGCAATGCAATGCTGTCTCACCTACAAAGATGTGAGATCACATTGCATGTGCAGTTTTATAACTTGCTTTTCCACTCAAAAAGTATTTTGAACATTTTTCATACCACTCATTTTATGTCAATCAGTTATAACCCTGCTAATCATACTGTATTTTAAGCACATTTTAAATGACTATAAAGTGCTCCATTGTGTAATTGAACTTATATTTATTAGTGCTCATTAAACAAACTGTTTGTAGTTCTGTGTCACCAACAATAAAGAATGACTATTGCAGTTCATGCTTCTAGCTTGGTACCTATTCTGGGTTTCTAGAAATAGGCCCTAGAATTAAAGGATGCTCACTTTTTAAAGAATCTTAAGTGGCTATATTGACATCCATACTATATTTCCATCAGCTATGTAAGAGTTTTTTCTAATTTTCTTTGTTATGTTTCACATCCATTTCTTCAGGAACTTACTCATACATGGCTTTCTAGCAGGTAACATGCCCAGTACAGATTTTTCAGGTTGTTCCAGCAAAGTGTGAAATTTCAGGGGTTCCCTAACATCCTCTGCAATGCCCTGATAATATATCTAAACCCTAAAGCTGTCTCTAATGAAGAGATTCTCCAGTGTGCCTACATACTATAATCTCTAGGGAGAGTTTAAAAATAATATCAATGATTGCATCCTTGACTTAGTGGATCTGGGACAAATCCCAGGCATTGCCTAACTTAAAAATCTCACCAGATGATTCTAAAATACAAGTTGAAGATATTAATGGACTGAATTCTTTTCATTACAAGTGAAATAAGCTGATTTTATCACATTTGTTTCCTTGCAACTGCTTGATATGTCATCAGAATACTGCCATTCAGTGGTTCAGAAGGGAAGGCTGGATGTGTAGGTAAAAGATATTCTTGGTATTCACTTTTCTCTTTCAGGTATGCTGTAGACAACATGCTGGCATTAGTCTTCCTGCAGAGCCATCAGTCATTTCTCTTTGATCAGACCTCTCCCTCAAGACACTAAATATCTCACTTTTCATATGCTTCCCTGTACTGTTGTGTTTCCTAAGGTGAGGGTGAAGGGAAAATGTCATTGGTTCTATTTTGTTGCATTTGTAAGACAACCTCAGCCCTGGTCATGTTTATTGGAAAAGTGAATTCTTGATGGAGTTCCCTGAGTCAGAGACTTGCCTCTTGGAATTCTATAAGCTGTGCAAAACCTGCTCAGTAAAGACTCAGTGCATAACTGGTGAAGTCATTTGGTAAAGATGATTTGGAACAGCAATGTATATGAGGTTTTGTAAGTTTCTTCCAAAAGAAATACAAAGAGCTCATCTTCTTGTGCTTGGCTTCCCAGCGATTATGAACTGATTGGTTTTGCCTCACCACACCCTTGCTTACCCTTGGTGATTGGCCTTGAAGCCCCTCTTGTACGGATTGAAACTCCTGGAACTAAGCCAAATTAAACTTTTCTCTCTTTAAGTAGTGGGTGTCAGGTATCATCATGTTTTAGGAATGCAAAAGCTGACTAACAGAGTTATCTCCAAATGCAAAGGAATTGAGAACAGACATACTTTTCATTTTATAGCTTTATACACTTTTAATATTGCAAACCACACATTTATGTGTTCATTGTCTAAAACAGTAAAACACTGTGGTGATTCTGGGGTCTGAAAGATTACTATTTCTAAAATAAATAAAACAGTGAAAAAATTCTTTTCAAATATCTTGGAAGGGTCGATGAGAAAAATGTCATACTTGATACAAAGTGATCCAGTGTAGTGCTTCCTGTTTATTAATTGTTCTTCAAATTTTGTGGCTCAAAGTGATTTATACATGAGTGGATGATGTTGGTCACCCCATTTTTCTTAATATCTGAAGTATTTCTTTACATAGGTTACCTTTCTATTGAATCAAGTGATTTAAGGACTTTGGAAATGAAAGTTTGGATCGGTGAGCAGATTTTTCTCTCTCGGTGTTTGTTCTGTTCTGCCCATAGTCTATGTTTCAGGGATAAATCAAATAGATTGGTTTTAGCATCAGTATTTTTTTTCACAACTTTAATTTCAATATGAATAACAAGTATCTAGATACCTATAGGAGTAAAAAAGCCCAGATATTTGCTCATATATGCTGCTGACTTTTGAAACATAATAAGTTAAAGAAATACATTAATGGGGTTTTGATCTCTAATGTCAACCATGTCAACCATGTCTCACTCTTCCTTCCTGGCCTTATTCCTCCTACAACATGGCCTCAATGTCCCCATATCCATATTTCATCCCCATTCCCAATACTGTTTCCCTGGCTTTTTATTAACTTGTGCCTGGTCGATAGATAAAAATTTTAATTCTTATTTATTTCTTTAATTCTTCTTGTTTCCTGAGAAATCTGCTAGAATTATTATCCTGAGATGAGATTTTTCCTGGTTCGATCCCTCCTGTACCACCTACAGTTGCTTATGAGGTTGAGCCCACTTTCCTACACCTGTACCCAGTGCACATGTCATTCGAACTGATCCTAGGCTAAAGGAGTCTTTTAATCTGAACTCTTTATATCCACCTAAAAACACTTGAGAATACACACACACACACACACACACACACACACACACACACACATTTACTGTTTATTCTTATCAGGTTGAGTCCTGACTAATAGACTGGAATTTATGATCACTTAAATTAGCAATAAACTATTTTCAATGATGCTCTAACTAATATGATGTAAATCTTCACAAATACACAGATAGAAAGACATTCCCAATATCTGCTTAACAAAAGGAGACCTAGTTGTCTACATGAGACTATTTGAATCATAGGAGACTGAAATACTAAGCAATGGTAGGTTTCAATCTTTTGCTCCTGTTTTGGCTTGGGATGAAAGGTCATCAAGACTATGAGGTCCATTACAGAACCTAGAGGCATCGTAATTTCTTTGCCTACCTTCCTCATCTGTGTTCTCTCGTTATACCGATATGGGAGATTCTTTGAGAGAGGAGTGGTGCTTTATTTCTAGGGAGACTCCAGCACCATACACACTTGTGAGAGCAGCTGCCAGTACATGATCAGCATAGGCTTTGTAGCACTGCTCCTGACACATGGTTGTTTTGCTTGTTCTGAGGAGGGTGTGCAGATTGCAGGATCCTGGGCCAAGGTGCAGAAGTGTGTTTTCCCAATAGGAAATGCCAGCTTGGTTAGTAGACCTTAAAGACCAGGAGGGCCATGATCTTGATCCCTGCTTCCTGCTTGAGACTGTCTCCAGGGTCAGTCTCAATGTCATCAATTTTAGGGAAAGCAGCATCTTCAGAACCGTAGAACAAAAGATGAGATTATGTCTGAACAACAACCACAAAATCAAAACACTATTTCAAGTATTAGAAAAGCCTCACAGAAATTGTGTATAGAGCACTGGCTCCATACTGGCTTGACTGAGTGAATTCACTGTGCCCAAAAACATGTTCCATATGTGGAGTCTGTGGAGGGAAAAGCTAGAAGTTGAAGCCTAGTTTGTCTTCTATGTCCGTTCAAAATTCCCTCGATAGTCTTTAGTACAGCTCTGCTGGTTCATGAACTTGCTAATCCAGGCAAGATACCCTTCTTCCACTTGTTCTTTGGCCTCCGAAGAGTCTAAATGCAGCCTTATCCTTTGGGTGGTGCCTCTGTATTCGACAAATATCCTGACCTCAGTTTAACAGTGTCATCTCCTCTCAAATCTTCAGGCCTTTGTGTCTAATCCCACAAAGAGTGGAAAATGCTATTTTTTAAAGCTTGGATCTGTCAGCAGTATTTTCTGTTTGGTTTTTATCCCTCAGTGTTTTCTCTTTGTCTGTGTATGCATTTTCCTGCATCTTTCCCTGAAGCTCTGCGTGTTTTGTTCCCCGCTGTTTTTCAGCTTCAACTTTACAGACACGGTAACCACAAAACCCACCTGTTTTCTTCTCTTAGGACACTGATATTTATCTGACTATCAAGTATCAAGCAAGCACTGGTCACTAGAATGGCTATGTTGGGCTGTGCTTCCTGCTTTCCCTAGGACTATTTACACAAATTTGATAAAGGCTCACTGGCAGATAAAGTACAATGAACATTTTCTAATCAAAACTGTACTGTAAAGACTCAGTGGTACTTCCCTCACCGTAATGATAAGTAAAATCTTTTATGTTGTGGTATCTTAACAGTTAGCTGCATGAGTGCTAAATGTTGCTTTTAATTAAACAATAAAGAATGTGACGCCCTTTATAGTAGCATTATAAATTTTGATGTGGTACAACAATTTGATTCTTTAAAAATTAATTGCCTAGGAGTATGTTTAAGTAGTATTGATTATGTTGGTACCTCATGTTGATCTGTGATACTTAACCCAACATTTAAAGTATCTTTTTCCATTATATGTTGTGATGCAAGAATAAAAGCAAAGTACAAAACAAATAGGCACTTGAATTCTAATAGCAATAAGCAATAAATGTCAGGCATCTGGAAATTATGGTTGCAATTTCATCAGAGTACACTTTGTTCTTCTATTATGCCTGCATGAATTTCGCTACAGGCAAAATCTATTACAGATAACAGTTAAGAACCTTTCTAATCTACACAGATAGTCATGGAAAAATGCTAGAGAACTAAATGTTGGAAAATGTAATATTGCAGGGAAAAATCGACACTTGTAGGAAATAATGTAGTCCTTTTGAGAAACACAAATGGCAATAATTTCTATAAGATCATGGTGTGGTAGACATTTCCCTGATGGGTGACCCTGAGGAAGGACATGGCACTGCCAATGAGCTCTGTTCTGCTGGATGGTGTGTGTGTGTGTGTGTGTGTGTGTGTGTGTGTGTGTGTGTGTGTGTGTGTGTGTAGAAATAGATGCTTATCTGTAAATTGAGGGGTAGGGTGTGTGCTTAATGATTGCCAACTGAAATTGTAATTACAAAGTCACATCACATGTGAGAGCCCTGGGTTTTTCCATTGCCCTTGGGCACACTGGAGAGGAATATTTCTATTCTGGGGCCTCTTGACTCCCCTCTGGAGGAAGATTAGTCAGTGTTCACCACTCTTGGTGGCACATAGTGACCCTGGATAGTTGCTTGGTAAATTTACTACCTGAGCTTTTGACAAATTGGATCTTGGCTGGTCACTTGGAACAACTGCTTTTCTCCACATAATTCCAGTTTAACCTGCAGTTTCTAAGACACAGAAGTGTTTGAAAATGTAGAATCTACCACTTCCTTTGTTCTTCCCACTCTTTTTTGGTTTTCCCCTCCATTAAATACATATATACATGAATCACTACATAAATTCTTCATTGCTCTATAACCGATTAACCCCCCAAATTACTAGTTTAAAGCAATAAATGTTTTTCTCATGATTTTTGTAAACAGGAGATTGGGAGTAGCTTAGATGCATAGCTCTTCCGTGAAGTCACTCACTAGGCCTTAGTCAAGATGGTAGCCAGAATGGAAGTCAACTGAAGACTTTATGTCAAGCCAAGGATGATCATTGGCAAGAGGCCTCTATTCCTGGGAAGCCAATGTCAGGAGGCCTCTGCGCATTACTGTCTAGGTCTCTTCATAAAGTTGTGTAAGTGATGCTCAATATGGCGGCTAGCTTTTTCAAGGGCTATTAAAGCAAGTGAGGAGAAGGCAGCCAGACATCCTTTATTTATTTTTTTTTTTCTTGAGATAGGGTCTCACTTTGTAGTTCAGGCTGGCCCTGAGCTCAGCCTCCAACTCACATCACAGCAATCCTCCTGCCTCTGCCTCCCAAGTGCTGGGATTACAGGCGTGAGCCACCACGCCCGGCACTGTGGTATGTGGTACTGGTTGCTGCTGGGCGTGAGTCTCCACACCCAGTATGGTATGTGGTTACCGGGGAATCGAACCCAGGCCCTTGTGCTTGTAAGACAGGCCCCAGAACCACTGAGCTAACTCCCTGGTCCATCCTTTGTGACCTCCTCTGAGAAGTCCTAAGCTCTAATTGTTAAAAGTTGAGTCAGTGAGTCCTACTCATGTGCAAGAGGAGAACTAAACGCCAGCAATGGAAGGGAGGACTATCAGAGAATTTTTTTGAAATATTTTAAATCCACTGTATTCATTAATCAAGGAACACTGTCATGGATTTCTAGGACAGACCTATTTGCCAAGCTTGGTCACATGACTGCTTATCTGAAAAGACATCCTTCACTGCTGAGACACACATTTTTCTTCTCTGAACCCCAGGTAACTTAGATCTCTCTGCAGTTGTCTTTGATAGCTGAGAACTGTCCTTTTGTACATTTCTTTTATTCCTGATAAGATGTTAGATGTCTATAACTGTTTTCTTTGAAGGCTGTTAGGTTAGACAATTTCTCAGATAATCGTAGGAAGCTAATGTAGTTGGTCAGGAGCTGATTCCATTATTAAAAGACCTTAGAAGAACATTATTGTGAAGGTAATGGGTTTGTGGTGATTGAGAACACAGGATAGGATACAAAATTGTAGGATGCCATTCTAGTTTTGAAATTTATCATAATTGGGCTGTCCTTGGGATATCCCTTAGTTGGCTTGAATAGACTGATTTGGATTCTTGTCATACTAATCTCCTGTGGGATGTGGAAAACATTCCTATTCTCCTGAGCCTGTTTCCCTAACTCTGAAGTGATAGGAATGTATCAGATAATTTTCAGACCTTTCTGCTAGAAGATTCTCTACCTCTGTTTCCTTTTATACAAATTGAATTAAAGAAAGAAGAGATGGTCTTTTTAAGCAGAGCATTTTCAGCTGGAGAGACCACACTGACCATTACAGAGAAGTGCATGAGTTGGAAGTGAACACGAGTGTCAGGTGTATCTTGGAGGGAAGATGGAGACTGAGGTTTATTGAGTACTTATGCTAGGGTCCTTACACCATGTACTTCTTTCTTCTTTTTGCATCTTAACCTATTCCTCTCTGAAGACAAAGGCTCAAGGTCACATGGCTAGTGCCAAGTGGAGTCTGGCACGCAGTTCCATCTGTCTGTGATCTCAAGTCCCTATATGACCTCTGGCTGTCCCATTTTAGAAGGGCAGACCTCCTTGAGTAAGTGATTTAACCTCAGCTTACCCTTCTGCATGTGGTGGTAGTAACACTCCGGTGACTCGGGAGATACCACAGTGGGGTCATTTGTATAACTGGATAGTTTCAATTGGGTCAGGTTCAAGCAAATTGTCTGAAGTTCCTGTTGTCCCTCTTAAAATCTAATAGGCAATTACCAGCATTCCTGTCTCTGTCACTTAATGTCAGTGGCACTAAGGATGACATGCTTTGATATGAAAATTCTAGGCCTTCTCCTAGAATATTTTGGAGAATCTATGCATATTTCTTTTTCTGTTTTTGTTGCTTTAAAAGAAAAACCATTTTCCTTTGTCCTGGTCTCTCTAAGCCTGGGGAATATGCAGCAAAGCAGGGAGGGAGGCTGTTCCCTCTGAGAGCTATTTACCCTACACTGTTGTTTGTACTACATACAAGCTTGGTACCCATTTCTTCCCCTGTCAGAGAGGGGCCTGCCCAGAGTCTGGGCCCCAGTGGATATCATCACCTTCTCTCTTCAGGTAGGTATGAAAGGCCAAGTTATCACAGTCTTACTCACCCCTGCTTTAGAGAGGAACTTTGTCAAGAATTCCTGGCTGCCTGAAAGCAGGGAACTGGAAATGAGGAAGTATCCGATCCTCTTCTGGCAGATGCCCGCATGACGCCACTGAGAGAACAGGGCAGACCATCAGAACATGTCCCTGTGAGGACAGAGTGATCCCAGAGCAGGAGCAATGTGACATAAAAGTGGAAAAGAAAACAGAGAATGGAGGGATTGGCTGCAGTGCTCAGGAAAGGTCCAGGTGTCCATGGATGTCTGGTATGAAACAAATATCAGAGAGCAGAATATTCATGTCAACGCTTACTAAGCAGAGATCCCCTCAGAGAGCAAGAGCTTGGAGTCCAGAGGCAACAGTCCTGTCCTATGTGGCTCCTGGAGACCAGCAATGGTGAAGCGTTCAGAGATGAGTGCCCATACGGCAACGAAAAACCCACTTATGTATAGCAAAGTGATGGCACTGGGGTTAAACCTGAGCATTGAGCTTTAGTTTAGAAAAAGACAGTTCATATGTTAACATCTTTTTCTTACAAGAGAAACAAATAACACACATGCCATAAGTTTGCCACCATGGCTATAGACCATTCACCACAAGCCTTTGGAGAGCTCTCTAAAATGGACTCCAGTTTGTCTCACCCTACTGCTTAGAACCCTCCTACCAAGTTCTCAATCTGTCTGCAAGGGAAAACTAAATATTTGTTTACTTAAAAATATGAGAAGTCTTAATTGTGTGTATAGTTTTTAACTGTAATGCTAAAATTCTCCAAAGCAATTAAGGTACATCGTTATTGTAGGTTGAAGGGGTGAGACATATTTTCCTTTAACTAAATGCCTCATTCCAAGGCAAGTCTAAACTAAATTAGCCTGATTGCAGCTTGTAGCATCTTGGTCTCCAAGAAATTTGTCTCTTCTGTTTCACTTTTTGAATTCTGCCACTTTGGAAGCAAGATTTAGATAAGTCGTTTATTGAAAAGAAAACAAACAGAACAGAGGCAGTTTGAAAGCAATCATATGTACATTAAGTCACAGTTACAATGATTTCCTATCATACCTGCAGTCAAATCAGAATCTCTTACCTCGACAGCATGCTTTTCATGGTGTGGTCACAAGCTGTTCTGACCTCCACTCCTCAGCCTTTCCTTATCTACTCCTTTCTAGATAGACCGGTCTTCTCTCTGTTCCTTTGCTACCTTAAGTTTATTCTCTTTTTAGGGTCTTTATACTTGCACTTTCCTCTTGTCTATCTTGGCAAGGTTGTCTCTTTATCATTCCCCACCAGGTCTTGAGATCACAAAGAGAAATGTCCCTGACTATGTCACTTTGCATGTTTGTATAACAGTAATGACAATTACCTTGTTAATTTATCAACTTACTGGCTTATTATGTTTCCTTCTCTGAAATTTGAGCTGGAGGGAGCAAGGATTAGATTCTGGCTTATTGTTTGTTGGTGGTTGTATCCCCAGGGCTGGGCCAGTACCTGGCATGAACAAATATTCACTGAAGAAATGAAGCAATCTTGGCTCGGCCCGGCACCACCTGTGTGACCTTGGGCAAGTGCCTCTATTTTACGTTCAATTAGGTTACAAAATCTACTTGTTATGAAGATGAATCATGTGTATATAAAATGCTTAGCACAGTGCTGGGTTCATAGACCCAGTTCAGTAATTAGGATGTTTTCTCCTGAAAGGCTTAAACCAGTGTGTGTACGTCTGTGTGTGTGTTCATGAGGGCAGGCGGTAGGCATTCAATGTACCGATCGAAGAGGAAAGTTCCCTGGATGATTGCACTGTGGAACCAGATCTGCACCCCAGTCCTTTAGATTTGCAGTCCAGGACTCTGTCATTGGTGGCCCCCAAAGCCCAATGTGTCTCTCGGGTGGGTTAGAGGACTTGAGCTTTTAGGAGGCAGAGCATGTTGAGAAGATAATTCGCTTTGGTTTTTTGGAATTGCTGCTTCTAGATGTTGTTCTGGTTCTGATTACTTGAGTCACTCAGAAGTTGCACCATATCTATTGGCTTATTTCTACCTTCTCAAATAGATGTCATAATTCTGGATTGTTCTCCTTTGTAACAGAGTTCAGTTTGTCACCTCTCTGCAACAAGACAGCGTAGGCTCAGGGTTCTGTAGACAGAGAGAAAACAGAGTAGAGGCTTCATTAGGTCTTCAATCTCACTCTTACTAGAAGGAGTTAAAAACAAACTTTAGCAGAGAAACTTCCCTGGGAAGCAGGTCAAGGACAGGGGTAGAAAAAGAAAAACCCGATAAAGAAAGGCACTAAAGGGCCTTGGGCCTTGGACCAAGGGACCAGAGAGGAAAAAAGCTGACAAGCAGAGGACAGAGACAGCCAAGTGCACAAGCAGTACTCTATCCCCACCCCCAACAGAATGCAGGGGAGACAAAGGCAAAAGAGAACTGTCTGACTTTGGGGAGAGCTCTTATCCGGTGTATGCAAGTACACAGTCACACCTGCTCACTAACCTATGCATGTTATCCACCATGTTATTCACTCTAGGGTCATAAAATTCAACAGACATCCATACACCCCCTTATTAACTCTCCATTAACCATTAATAAGGCATCCCCTAGCCAACTAGCTGCAAACCCCAGAGATAAAGCCTTAATATGTAGGTCGAGGACAAGTAAAGAGACAGAAAGAAGCTGCGCCCATTGACTATCAGAAAAAGAGGACGTTAGGTAGAGATGCTTGGGAGTCAATCCAGTTATGGCAAGTTCTGGGTGGGGGAAGGGTCTTTGACCTTCTATAAAGCAGTGAGGAGCAAAGGCCCATGGGTCCTCCACTCTTCCAGAGACCCCTGACCCGATTCCTTCTTATTAGGCAGTTATCCATCTTTTCCTTTCTTTTCTTCTGTACATATAGCCTCTTCCTTTCATTAAACTTTGCCACTCTAATTATTTTTTAAATTGAGGCTGAATTTATGTTCCTGGTAAGTTGCTTGGACAACAAAGTAATGTTGCTTGTGCTCTAGATGGGACAGTGTTGGTTCCCTGACCAAGAACCAGACCTAACAATGGGAGATAAAGTGCCTATGCTCTGGCTAGAGACACTAACTGTAGACTTTATTACCAAGAACAGCACAATATTCCATCGACCAAGATAGAGTAGAGGAATCTGAGCTCAGAGCTAGGTGTGCTGTGCCAGTGGGGGCTGCAATGGCCTTTAGCATACAAGTCCAACCTGCATCTGATTCTAAGAAGTCAGTAAGGAGGCCTCACCAACTTGTAAACTTTTCATATCTTTTTATGATTTTAATGATATTTCACTACTCAATTTTGTGATGTTGGAAACCAAACTGCATAGGTGGCAATAGAACTGCAGAGAGGACAGCAGAGCCAGATTGGAGGAGGAACACAGTATTACTTTCACCTCCCAAATGTGCCACACCCCGTCAGTCAAATCGAAATCCATGAATATTCAATGTTTTGTGTACTTGTACAACTGGACAAGCTCTCTCGTGACAAATAACTTTATATATGCTGGTATTTTGGTTAAATGCAATCTTGTAAACAGTGAAAGATGTGGGGCTTTGTCCTCCACTTTGATACAGAAGTATGAGGACAGGTTTTAAGATTTCCAAACAATTCATCAATTTATTCTATATTTGCAACTCCAGTGTTAGTGGATGTAAATACGTTACCCATGAGTTTTCAAATGGAATTGATAAATTGGAAGTCACACATTCAGCACAAAGAAAATCTTGATCGTGACTCCTTATTAGACTTTTGTAAGATCTATTTTCTCAGAAAGGGATACCTCATTTCAGAGTCACATCTTAGACAGACAGCCACATTTTGGCAGTATACACATTTGTGAACAATTTGTAAAGCACAAGAAAAGCAAAATATATTAAAAACATTTTTGATGAGCAACTTGATAACTCACTAAGAATTTCAATCACTCCTACTGAAGCAGAAATTAGTATCAAAACCAGGGTCAACTAGCCTCCAGGTTTTATATTTCCTCTTTATAATGTTATGGTAAAAGTATGAACAAGTTTCATTACATATATATATATATATTGCATATATATATTGCATATATATATATGTATATATATATGTATATATATATATATTGCTTTATGTATTTTGTATGTGGATCAAGATAATTCCTTCTCATTCAGTGTAGCCGAGACCAGCTGAAAGTTTGGACATCTGTGTCTTAGAATGTCCTAGAAGAAAGGCTTAGAGTGACTTCTATAGAATCACACTGTATGAATGTGATACTCAGATAGTGTCAATTGCATAAAGTCCTTATAGCATTGTACTAGGACTCACCCATTTCAGAACCAATAACTAAGTTAATTACTCTCATGCTTTACCTCTTTTGGAAATGTGAGAGATGAACCTTCCTTTCCTCTAGTCCATCAAATATAATATGGAAAGAGAAGAAGCAGCATAGGTTAGGTTAAGAAATCTGAATTCATATCTAGACTGCTTCTGTGTACAGTCCTTGGGTATGTAGTCTTAGATAAATACCTTCTCCCAGTAGGTGGCGATGTACCAACTTTGTAGGATTGTGGTGAAAGCTACACTACACAATGTGGTATAGACACAACCCGAACATTCTATTCAGTGTAGAAATATCCCAAGCAGTAAATCTATGTATGGAAAATCCCCAGTGGCGGAAGCTACAGCGTTTCATTTTCACAATTTGTCTTTCATCTTCCATACAGTACCTAGTTACATGACTTAGTGAGCATAATTATTGATTAATCCTGTTAGTCTCCAAACGAATGGCCTCCGTATTTCTGCCAAAGCCTAAATTCAAACAGTTTTGTTTGTTTGTTGGCTGAGAGCATCTGATTTGTATATAAAGGTGGGGATCAGTGGATTCTGGGCATTTTTTCAACATTGGATCTTGAGAAAATCACTAATTTCCAGAATTGGCCACAACAAATAGGTGCTTATGAGATGAGAAAGCTGAGGATTTGCAGTATCTTCTAAGAGAGGTTTTGATCACGTATCTGAAAAATCTGTCAGTCACCCTCTGTGATATCATCCAGTGCATTTGCTCTGCACATATTAAAGCCATTAAAGATTTTATTATTTGCTTACTTTTCAAATTTATTTCCTACTTTTCTCTCTCTCTACTAGAATGTACAGTTAATGGGAGTAGTACCTTCTTCCTTTCATATCTTGAAGACCTAGAATGATTTCCAGAACAGGAGGGTGATCAAGAAATATTTTAAATTAATTAATTTATGTGTGAATATGGCTACTGAACAAGAGCTAGTCAATCTAGGTGGTGGTGCAACACCAATGAGTCTCATTCATGTGCAGAAGAAACCAGCCAGAAGGCAAATGTCAGCAACCCATAAAAAATCCTGAGCCTTATGAGATTATAACAAAAAGGAAGGAAACAAAGTTTATGTATATGGGGGTGGGGGTGGTAGGGTGGGCAGGGTTATGGGAAAAAATGAGAATTAAGGTGTGTCATATACCGGTACAAATTCTCATTGTTGAATGCAATCATGATGTATATATGTAATGTACCAATAAAGATTTCAATTTAAAAAAATCCTGAGCCTTAATTAAGATGTGAAAATGGGTTCAGCCTGCTTCCTTATTTGGGACGTGCTCAGTAGTAACAATCTCAATTTGCTGGTCTTACCAGCATCACATGGCCCTCTGTAGTGTAATGGCTTGAGAAAGAGTGAAATGATTCCCCATTGAGGACCAGATTCACAGAGCAGGGTAAGTTGTGCCACCAGTGCTGGAAAGGCTGCGAGCTGCATGGTTTGATGACTAAGCATGCAGAAATGGGGTCTCTCAGGGAGGAATCCTCACCTTCACTCCTGCAGAGTCTGCGTGTTACACAACCTGTGGGATCAGTAGAGTCTTTTCTTCAAGATTTGTGTTCAAAGCTATTTAGTTAATTTTCAGCCTTGCAGTTAGATAGGGTGGTAACATCTGTATTCACACAGAATTCTTCCTTGACGAGAATAATTCAAGGGTAACATTCAAAGACTCTTTCTGAATCTTTATTGTGATACAATCTTTGAGAATGGCTGATCTGAATAACTTTGTTCAGCTATGTTGATTATGGATGGAAATTTTGTATTTTTATGCAAATTCTAGATCAACCCTTTCTCTCATATATTTGACATTAATTAACATAGCTGGGTAATTCTGAGATGCTGGTAGTTGCATTTTTAAATACAGAATGTAAAGTTCCAGTCTTGTGAGTATTTTGTGCCACCTGAAAGACTAGAGTGTGCTGTAAATATTATAAAAAGAGCAATAGGCTAGACTTGCTATGGATTTATTTTCTCTGAAACCTCGATCTAAGCCTCCTAACAGTGTGGTCACTATGTCTACCTTGTCTGTCACCCCAGGCTATATTCAATATTTCCTCACTTAAGATCCATACAGTTTTGGCTGATCATGTGTCTGCACACTGTGGTCCTTTGGGTATCCCTTTGATTCTTTTGAATTAAGAGTTGTTGGAAGTGGAATAAAGGCCAGAGATATGTATAATCTAGCACTGGCCAAACTCTTTATTGTTGTCTGACCTTTTCCAAGTCACAACACTAGAGGATCTTTAAATACACACAGGTCCTGCGACTTTCACCCCATACAGTTCTTGTTTAGAGAGGGGGAATTTGATCCCGGGAATCTAGAGTTTTAAAAGTCCAGTGCATACCTGGATTGGGGACCAGACTGCCTCTAGGGCAGCACTCTGATTTCATAATCAGATAGTGAGAACCTCAAAGATACACAAGGAACTGGTGATGGAGCAACGCATTCCCAGCCCTCTTCGTCCTGACGTCATGGGCGTTCTTTAGTGATGACGACGATGACAGAACAATCAGCAGTGACTTTGTGGCTCCGGGGTCACAGGCACCCCCCTTTCCTCCCCCTGGGAATACCGGTGAGATACACCTGCTCTCTCACTCGCAGAATAGCCGGTCTTGGCAGCACCTTCTTGTATAACCCAGTGTCTTCAGTGGCGCTTCTTTTTTTTTGAGACAGGGTCTTGCTTTGTAGTTCAGGCTGGCCCTGGGCTCAGCCTCAAACTCACATCACAGCAATCCTCCTGCCTCTGTCTCTGGAGTGCTGGGATTACAGACATGAGCCACCACACCTGGCATTGTGGTATGTGGTAGTGGTGCTGCTGGACGTGAGTATCCACGCCCAGTACTGTATGTGGTTAAAGGAGAATTGAACCGGGTCTTTGTGTTTGCAAGACAGGTGCCAGAACCACTGAGCTAAATCCCGGGTCCCCTTCAGTGACACTTCTAATCAATTCCCTGAAGACAGTGAGCACCTGAGCAAGGAGGATGTGAATATTTTCCACCGAGAAGCTGACCATGGAACTAGGGACCGAGGCTGCACTTCTTCCTGACCCCGGTGTCACGTGACCTCATCTGGGCCTCTGTTACTTCACGGGTGAATGCAGGAACACTGATGGAACCCAAAGCTCTCTTCTCAGCTCCAGTCACTTTGTGTTTTCAGCCGGAGCTAACAGGTTGCAGTGTCTATACTTTGGATCCAGAAGACAGCAAACACAGATGGAAAGGGAAAGACATTTTTAAAAAGAACTCAAGTTAATCATTGCTTAGAAGTCTCCCTTGTTCTGTGGCCCCAAGAACTACCATCACTGTTTTATTTTAATCAGAAGCTGAAACTTGCTTAGTTATTCTCAAGAAGATGAATTTGCAGTGGTAAAATGATTTTAAGATCTAATGATAACAATTGTCTACCTCAAAACTTTCAACACTTAATAAGGGAAGGAGTGATGGAATCAAATATGGAGCCTAAAACTTCCTCAAATATTTTCCTGATCAGTCTCCTGGTAGACACCGGATTCCCTGAGCTAAATTTTCTACTAGGGCATCTATAGAAGGACTTTTAGGGTAGGTTTCTTTGTGAGTGTAAGCAAGTGTGTGTGCACCACTGAAAGTTCTCCAAGGCTCCGCCTTCTCTCAGGAGCACCAGGTGCTGCTTCCCTCAACAGGGGAGCATGTGAGCCCTTCTCCCAGGATGACATAGCTCTGGAAGTCAGGCAAACTTTTCTCCACTTGGCTGATCCTTCTAATATGTCCTGAAGTGATCCATCCTAACTCCACTTGCTCTTCAACCATTAAAACACGTTCTTGCTTTAAAGTTACTTAGGTATTTTTTAGTATTAAAATAATATCTTCTAAAATGTACAGTTTACTTTTTAGAGCAGTTTTAGGCTTGCAGGAAGATTGAGCGTGTAGTGCAGTCCCTGCGTACCTCTCCTTGCCATGGCCTTCGTTTCCCACACCACCCTGGTCCGTTTACACAGTATGAACCACTGTTTTCACCCACAACCCACAGGTTATGTTCAAAACACGAGGAACAGGGGAAGCACCGTTAACCCCACACCCAGGCCGAACTACTGTAACACTGTGGTTACTTAAAGCACTGAACTGTGTGTGTCTGTAGATGTTCTTTGTTTTCCCTTATCAAAATAAGGTCAAATTGGGACTAGCACTTTAATGCTCTTTAAAATTAATAGGAGATCTCAAATATATTCTAACGTTCTTAAATATTCCAAGTGATTTTTCATAATTGCATAGCTCTACTGACTATTAGATCGTGTCTTTTAAACTCATAAATTATTGTAGCCTTATGTCAGGATTTCTCCTGTGTACCTTTTCCTCCTTGAAGGCCATTTCCTACAGGAGGAGCCACCGTGTCCAAGGGCCTCATCTTGTCACCATCTCTCTAAAGTTTCCACTGATGGGTCAAGTACAAAATGACCCATGTACCTCCAAATTTATTCATACTAGATCATTTAATTTAAAATGATATCAATTACAAAAACAACTTGAACTATGCTGTCCCAATTACAATAAGCTAAAGGGATACATTGTATTTCTTCAGTGGCTGCAGCGAGGTGGTAGATGGACTATGCGTTTTCTCAGCCTGAGTGGCTCTGATTCACACATCTAGTCTAGAATAATTATGAAAAGCATCATCACCTTTCAGTCGCAGAGGTATTCTGGTCTTGAATGATAAATACCATGGTTGCTCTGTGTTGTGGCCAGGGACCCTAGGGACCGAGGGTGCACGTCTTCCTGATTCCGGGTGTCACGTGACCTCATCCGGGCCTCTCTTGCTTCACGGCTGAATGCAGGGGCACTGGTGGAACCCAAAGCTCTATTCCCAGCTCCGGTCACTTCTCCATGTTTTCAGGCAGAGCTAACAGCAGCAGAGCATTTCCTCACAGTTAGTTTAGTGTGATGATGTGCATTCATTTTCTCTGAAGGCTTTGTGTGTTTTTGCTATCAGTTATGTTTCTGAAAATATTTGTACAGTGAAACTTTAAAATGATTATTTTGTCCTTAGGATAAAAGGACTAAATGCTAAACAGCATTTGAAATAAATAAAACTTTGGAGAATAACACAGTATAAGTGAACAAGTATGATATTGGATATATTATATGAGCAACTTTATAGATTTAGAAACACAAAATTGTATAACATGATATCAGAATATGGTAAGATTTCCACCTTTTAACTTCCCTCTCAGATTGATAGTGATCTCCAAACAAGTTCTATATAAATCCTTTTGACCTTGTTAACACACATCTATATTTACATTTGTTTATATACACAAAAGTTTAAAAAATACAAGCATCTAGTTTAAAATTTTAATACATCCTCTACCAATATTTTTGTCAGTTTTATATTTCACCAAATATAGATCTCATTTTTTCTTCTTTTTAACTATATAATATTTCACAGTATGAGTACATTAAAATATAGAAATATCCCTTGTTAATGGATATTTAGGTTATTTCCAATTTTTTTTTTTTTGAGACAGGGTTTCACTTTGTAGTTCAAGCTGGCTCTGAGCTCAGCCTCAAACTCACATCACAGCAATCCTCCTGCCTCTGTCTCCTGAGTGCTGGGATTACAGGCATGAGCCACCATACCTGGCACTGTGGTATGTGGTACTGATTGCTGCTCCATGCCCAGTATGGTATATGGTTACCGGGGATCGAACCTGGGCCCTTGCACTTGCAAGACAGGCACCAGAACCACTGAGCTAAATCCCTGGCCCTATTTCCAATTGTTATAATAAATGATACTAAAAGGAATATTCTTCCGTGATCATGTGTATGTATACATAGAAATATTATATATCTAGATTATTAGAAATGGAATACTTCATTTTAATAGTTATTGCTAAAATGTTCTTTTTAGAAGACTCTTATAATTTGTATGTAAAATTAAGGACACTTTTGGAACTTGAAAACAGTTTTGCATTAAGGCAAAGATTGGGATTCTGCATCATTATTATATTTAGTTCTAAGTAGCCTTTGTGTGTGTGTGTGTGTGTTTAAGCCAGTGATTCCTTGACCTGTGCAATTGGATAAAACCAAGACCAAATTAAATCTTACTTATGTAGGGGCCTGGCGTCCCTGACCTTGTGTTTATCTGGAGAGCAGTTTCTTGGAGGGGGCTGGAGTCTGGCTACGAAGGACCCTGATGGGGGGACACTTTTATCTCTGAGTCTATAGCAGCTGAATTAGGCTCACTGGGATTAACTGGGACTGAAGGAGTTGTTCATCTACTTTAATTATTCTTCCAATGGGAGCTTTTTCCCAGACTGGATTTTGAATCAGGAGAAGAATGGAGGCTGGAGGTAGTGATAGAAAAGATCAGTTAAAGATCTTATAGCAAAGGCTCTCAGAAAGGAAAGCTGTAGCTTAATGTAGGTAGATAAGATTCTATTAGCTTTTTATTTTCTACAGGAGAAGCCGTATATACAACTTAAACAGGTATATTTTTGTAAACTTGGAGTGAGCTCACTGATGAAATTATTTTTCTGAAAAGTCATATTGAAAGAAGGAAAGCAAAAAGGAGTCGCTTTCCCTCCTCTGAACCAAGCCAGGCTGTCCTGTACTGTAACTTACACCCATAAGGCCAAAGTTAACAAAAGGATGAAAGCTGGGAAAATTGAGGGAATCGAAGACAAAGGCTGGACAAAATGGCCATCTTGGCATCAGTGTGTTCTCTGCTGCCCTCTCGTGGTCACACCAAGGCGTTGTGTGTAAAATTGTCTCAAGGTCATCACAGTTAAAATTGCAGAAGAGCAAAAGATGGCTTTGGGTAGCTGTGAAAGCTGCCTAGTGAAGATAGAATAAATGTTTTCTCATCGAAACTATAGGATGGCCCACAATATGCTGTAATGGGAGGACGTGGTATTAAAAAAAATTGGAACCTGGATCCTTTGCTCTTAAACTCTGTAGCACTTATATATATTCAGTCCCCGCTGTGCTTGCTTCTATGTCCAGCAGTAGAGACGTGGAATGGAGTTAAGGTGACTCCTGCCCCAGGGAGAGCCTGCTGGAGAAGGCAGGGCACGGATGAACAAGTTAGATCGCCAACTGACAAGTCACAGGCTCTTGACGGTAATTCCCAAGGCAGATGAGATCACTCGCTGAACATTTTCATTTGTCCCCAAATTGAAAAACATTTTCTTGTTCTGGGTGGAGATGGTGGTACAAGGGATGGATACGTTTCTCTTTCTTCTTTCTCTCTTGTAAAACACTGAATTTGGGATGCTGAGATAGCAGGGCACGACAGCTCCAAGTTTCAGGCTTGGTTTGAAGATGAAAGTCAAACATGTACATGAGTTCTTTATTCCTCTCCAAAGTAAGCTCCTCTCTGCAGGACAGGGAAATAAAAGGTCCCACCGAGGGAGAGCGTGTACCGACGGTCAGGTGACACAGTCCAAGATGGCCGCCTCGCCTCGGTGTACAGAAGGCTGCCCGAGGCTCATGAAGGAATCTTTAGGGGGTGTCTCCCTATCACCTGTTTTTAAGGACTTTATTTACTTAGAGATGCCAGGCCTTGCTAAAGAGTGTATGTTTTCAGTTTTTCTCTATCAGCCACCAGATAGCATTTATAAAATGAACCTTCTTCTCTTTGCCTTAACCAGGTAGTCAAAGAGGCTTGAGGGAGGAGGTGGCAATAAAGGCATAGAGTTGCTTTTCCTGGATTTAGGGTAACGTACGTGTGTGTGTGTGCGTGTGTGTGTGTGTGTGTGTGTGTGTGTCTGTGTGTTTGTGTGTCTGTGTGTGTGCGTGCAGGAAGATTTAGGGAAGCTACTGTTATTTTAATTGGGAATTACTGGAAGACTGTGGCCATACCTCTTAGGGATATTTTGTTTATTCCTGGTTGCATTTATTCCTTTATCTTTCTTATCTGCACTGTATTTCCTAGGGGCACCAAACTCTTCTCAATTTTTCTTTGTGGCCTCAAACTTCAAAATATTTCTGACTTGTAAGCCGAGACTGACCAGTCGAAATTTGGCATTATCAAGCTAAGGTGAAAAGTTAAAGAAAGCACAAAACAGGGCTCCGGGCCAATCAGAGCAAGTAGGGCCCATCCTGAGACTTCTATTGAAGGTATAAAGGGATAAGTGGTCTCTTGCTTGTAGGATGTGTATGCAAGAAGGTAGAATGCAACCCAGGACCGGCTGATGCACCGCCATCACGAACGGGAAGTCATAATTACTCTAGAGGGAACAAGAGAAATGGACACGAAGATCTTAATGATGTTGCTTGGATGGCCAGATATGACTCTACCTGACACGTTACACGACCTTTTTAGCTGTGTGGACCAACCTGTTTCTTTCTGGCTTTTGGTCATGTCAATCAAACTCAAAATGTGGTACCTGTGAAGCCATCCAAGAAGCTTGTGGAAATGCAGATTGCTAGGCCCCTCCCCCACAAAAGACTGAATGGAGCCTGGGAACTTTCATTCTGAACAATTTTTAGGAGATGCTGCTGCTGTTAAGTCTTGGAACTATATTGCTACATCTTTAATACAGAAGTTGTTTTGTTGTTTTCTGCTGCCTGTTACCCAAACTAACCTGACTCATACCAAAGAAGCTCTTCTAAATGAGATTTAAGAATCTTATTCTTAAAGATAGTTAATAAAATGAAATCAAACAATGTATTTTAAATGAAACCTCATGCTCTCAGAAAGTGGTCCAACCATCTCTCATGACTCATTGGACCAGTCTGACACTTTCTGAGGTTTTCTACTCTGTTGATGTTCAAGCCTGAGCCTTTTTATAGCTAAAGGAAAAGCCAATTGAGTATATGACAAATGGGCAAAAACGACAGGGCTAATACGTGTATTGTCAGAGACTTAAAACTCATGCATTGAGAAGATGCACATTTTTTCACTCTGATCTAGTCTGTCAACAAAATGCTTTTCATGAGCAACATCAAAGCCATTTCATCTGCAAATTTCATTTTTTTTTGAATCCCTTAATCTACACTGTTGACAAAAATTTCTGTCAAGTGCCTCAAACCATTGTATTAACAAATTTCACTTTGTCAATCATGATTTAGTTTGCTTGCAAATGTGTTCTGTAATATTCTGCTCTCTCCTGGAGGAAGCGTACCTCATAGTCACTGCCTCAATCTTCATACTGATAGTGAGTAAGGAGAGAGAAAGTCAAAGTGGTGTCGAGCCTGCTTGCTTAGCGCATCGATAGCATGTCCCTGTGCATTTTAAATCAACCTGGTTTATTTGGAGTTCTCACTGGATGATATGAGCCACAATAAGAGAAAGAACAGTGCAGTTTGTGAAATCATACAACACTGCTCCTGATGTTTCTGTTTTATGTCTGTTCTGTTGCTAACCATGCCCTTTGGTCATTACCTTTTAGATTGTTCTCTGGGGCTATTCGTGGTGGTTTGCATTCCCAGTCACGGCTCCCCTGAACTGAAAACTCAGGGTGATGGTTTGTAGATCCCAGTGTCTTCAGATGGCAGCGTCTTCATTCCAGTTATCATGACATTGCTGTGGAGTACAGACACTGTTGCCTCCCTGGAGATGCCGTGAGAACATGCATAAGCTCAAGAGGAAGCTCAAGCCTCAGATGTCTGCTTCCTGCCTGCCTTACCTCCTGAGTACTCAGTGACACAGTGCCAAGAAGGGGAAAAGATGTTGCTGAATATCCTCAGTTTCTTGCGTGATCATTCTTGGGACCAGAGGCAGATTTGTTTGATGCAGGAATAGATGAGACTTGGAACCCAGTAGCCTGCCCATGAGGAGCATGTGCTCTTGAAGGTACCAGGCAGAGGACAGAGGAATGTGCTGCGTGGGAGGGATGTGGGAGGCCACACCAAAGCCTAATGTTGTCTCTTCTACAGCTTCGATTTCATGCCACCCTTCTGAAAAGGAGAAGCCTTTAGTATCTCAGATGTCTTGGTGCCCATACTGTACCTAGGGATTGTGGTAACTGGAAGAGCCATGGTTGACACATCTTTCCCCAGGGAGGCTCTGTGTCCAGCATGTTGGGTGGCCCAGCCCTCTGTGTTATTGCACAACCCTTCTTAACCCCTTTAAAACCTCTCAAAACTTCTCTTCTGTAGGAAAAACTATCCCAGTTCCTGTCTTCCCTCTTGCAGGCCCTTTGCCACTTCTGCAGCCACCCAAATTCATGCTCTTCCGCTTGACAAGTGATGTGTTGCTAATAATAGACTTCTTGGAGCTCTAGCCCTGGATTTACTGCCTAAAGCCAGGGGAATAGAGATTGAGTACACAGTTAGGGAGAAACAAATCAATTATAATAAGTGACAAACAAACAAACTCTCCTTTTTCTCAGAAGCCAAAGCTAATGGAGTGAGTTCAGAGACAAGGGCTTTCTGGGCTGGTAGTTTCTGGGGAATCATTCTCCTTCTTAGGATGGATGTCCACAGACATTAGGAGGAAAGGGGCCTGCGGCTGCCCAAGGGTAGAAAGAAAAGCAAAGTGGTAGCCTCTGGCTGCAAGTTCTGCACATTCTATTGCACATAATTGGTTCCTTCCCAGGGAATGTTTGCTCTAATCTTTGGCTTCTGGAAGCAGAGAAAGGTCCACAAAATAAACGACTATATTGAGTAGTATGACAAGCAGGACTTTTTAATCACAAATGATGGACAATGCTACCCAAGCTAGTTTACAAACAGAAATCTATGAAGGCCTCCTGGCTTCCATGCTGTAACCAGCTGAGGGTGAAATATTACTTGAGGTGCAGCTGGATACAAGAGCTTGAAGTACAATTTTCTGTTCTCCATTCATGGCTCAGCTTTCTTAATGGAGAACTCATTTTCAGATGAGTTTCTTCTCACAGATGTACAGTGTTATGTCTGGTTCGAAGAGTCACATGTTACTTGCTTTGATTCTGGATGAAAAAAGTTAGAACAGTGATGGTGAAACTTTTAGAAACTGAGTATCCAAACTGCAACTCTCAAACCCACCTAGTCACCTTAAAATGCCAACAGTGCAATTAACCTGAATATTGAGGTTTTAGTACAGAAAATCAACTCATATGCTTGGCTCACATGCCAACAGAGAGGGCTCTGGGTGTTCATCAGGCACACATGTCCTAGATTTGCCACCACTGAGTTAATCTTTACTTCTGCCCTAATTCTATAGCTATGGAGTTTCCTGATTCTGATGACCCAAATCTGAGGTTATCCCAAAGTGTATTTTGATGATTCATCATTCAGACAATGTTAGTGATAGTGTCATAATAAGTTTTTGTGTTCATGCTGTCTTAATTACATTCTCATTGCTGGGATAAATACCTCACACCTCAGATTTTGGCTCATGATTCATAGAGATTTGTGTCCATAGTCAACTAGCTTCAAGGGAGAGCAGAATGGCAGATAAGCATTGCAGGGGAGAGGCCGTCCATGGCATAGCAGGCAGAAGGCTTTAAGCCTGCCTTTCTTCTCTCCCTTTATATTCTGACACAAGTCCACTGGCTGGGGCCTCTCACAGCCAGAGTGGGGCATCATTCTCCAGTACAGAACTATGTCAGTCCAATCAGTGGGCTAATCCAGCTATTAGAACCCTAATTCAAGGTCATATAACTGTGAGCCAGCCACCTCTCCAAAGTGCCACCTATGAGTGCGTGAGGCTTTGGGTGGGACATCTAGATATATCACTATACATCCTAGAGGCCACACAATATTCTATGTTCTTCACACACAGGATTCCATTTAAGCCATATGTGAAAAGGTGTTCAATAGGGATCGTTATTCATTCACTCAACAAACACTGAATGTCTACTCTGTGGTAGAGCAGCCCGAATGCTGGGAACACAGACATAAGCAAAGCAGCTAACGACATCAGTCCTTGTGTTGTTTACATCCTAATGGTTGGTAACTGTTATTACCTCCACCTGATGGAAGTGTGGGAGTTGAGGCAAGGAAAGGTTGAGGGACCTTCCTAAGGCCTAAGGTAGGGAAAGTAGCATACAGAGTAATCTTAAAGTCAGATATGTAGAAAGTAGGCTGAAGGTTAAACGAGCTTCTTCAACCCAATGCTGTGCAAAATTTCTGTTAACTACAGGGGAGCTCTGTCTTTGATGCTCAGTGAGGGAGTTTAGGAGGTTGGAAAAGAAAAAAAAAAACTCTTCATAATGCAAGCATTTTAGTTTACATTTGTGTTGTCCCTTCAAAATCACGGTCAAGACTAACCATGTCACCAAAGCCACATTGGACAAATCTTTCTTCCATCACAGTAGCTAAGATCAGCTGATTAAGAAGTTCATCTGCTCAGCATCCTCTCCCCATGCTCTGTGATATTCTGGTGGAAGCTGATGTTGGCTTGGCTCTTGTTTCTGCTTATTTGCAGTCATATTTCAAAAGGATATATTTTTATTACAGCAATAATTTCCATCATAAGTTAAATAATTTGGCACTTTGCCTTTTGCATTAAAGGAATAAAACCCTGTACTATTTAAATTTAGCAGTTTTATGTCAGCCTCAGGGTCTTTTCCAGTGAGGTAACTGTTGGAGGACACATCTCTGAGTTTTAGGCATGGTAGAAATATGCCACGTTGAAACTGAGGCTTCTCAATCCAGTTCTGCTGGCATTTGGGGCAGATACATTTTAGTTGTTAGAGTTGTTTTGTTCATTGTAAGATATGTAGCATCATTCTTGGATATTTGCCACTAAATGGTTATTCTAGTTGTAACAAACAAATCTGTCTCAAGTCATTACCAAAAGTCCTTGGGGCTGGGGTAGGGGAGCAGGGTGAGCACTGTCACAGCTCAATGAAAAGCACTGGTTAAGAGGGTCAGGAGGTAGAAACTAGCATTCTGACCAAGATGAACTTGGGGAAGTTTCTGACTTCTTGGAGACAGAAACGAACAATGGAAGCAACGATGGTATCCATCTTCTACAGTTGCTGGAAGGATTAGTTGAAGTTCTGTGAGAAATCAATTTTTATTTGGTTCCTAAAACCTTGCGCATTTTTCCCTGAACACAGAGCCTGTCTACATTTTCTGTCAGCTTTGTAATAAGACAGAGTTTATGTGTCAGGTGACTAGTAAATGGACTACAGGGAAGTGATGTGATCCAGACCCATAAAAGTCTTCCATAGCCAAACCTCCATGATCCCTCCCTTCCTGTTGGCTCTTGCTAAGGGGTCCAGTGGTCCAGGGGATGGAAGAGCCACAAGATGGAACAAACTTGTATCCATTTTCCTGAATGGGGTGCAGTTCTCCCTACCTTGGCGTAGCTGCTAGACTTTTGGAGAGTAGAAAAGAAGCTTTCATTTTGCCCATAGTATTAATAGATATTGTATAACACTATTAATATTAATACAGGTTTTCTGAATATGACAGACAACTAGAGATCTGGGGGAAGAAATGAGAGCTGAAATGGTTGGCACATATCACAACGTGTTTTCTCATCCAGTCATGAAGTCTGATGGATGAATCAGCATTTGGTCATGTCAGACATTCAAGAGCAACTCTTGAGCCTTTCAGAGCATCTCAAATACCAGCAACCTTGGTGCCACCTGCAGGTGGATCTGGCCACTCGTAAGTAGAATGTGTGATATTCTCCTTCTCAGGCATCTTCAGTAATTAGCACCAAGTATGGAGTATGAAGTGAGGGGCAATTGGAAAGCCTTGGATCCCACAGCTTATTCATTCGAAGGTTTTAAATTCATAGTTTTAGGAAGATCTATACTTGTATACTGTTTCCCCAGTGCTGACTGGTAACATGATCATAACAAGTCCAAGTCTATAATTTTTATTTCATCCATAGCGGTGTCTCCCCAAGTTTGTAGATGCTACAACAATGGGCTTTGGAAACACTGTGTTCGCTTCATGGTCTCTATAAATATTGACCTCACATAAACTACAGTAGATTGAGTAATGATCCCTCAAAGATGTCTACATCCTGGCTTTCAAACTGGTGACTATGCTGCCTTCCTTGGTAGATGGACTTGGCAGAGGTGATTCATTTCCATGTCCAAGATGAGATGCTTGTCCTGGAGTTGTGAGATAGGTTGACTGTAGCTACTGGTGCCTGTCTATGAGGGTGTCACAGAGGTCACAGCTAGATGTGATAATAGAAGCAAAAAGTTGAAGTGACATGAGAAAGAAACATTTAGGGTAATAATCTTTGTATAAACTGATCCACTAATCCATTTTGGGTGGATGGATGATGGCTGTCATGGTTCCTCTGGTTGTGACAGAAAATTCAGCACAGAATACATGTAACTGCAGTAAAAACATGCATTTGGTAGGAATACTAGATAGAGCTGCTTACATAATGCTACCCAAGTAAGTTCAGTTCACTCAGTGAAAAACTGAGCTCCTTTCTACAGAATTTGCAGGTCAACTATAAAAAGTTTTCTGAAAGTCTGGCTTGAATCATATGCTTCTGCTTGGACTGATCTTTGGGATGAAAAGTATCACATCATTAACAGGTTACTTCAGGGCGATGACAATATCAGCACTAGTTCAGTGCCCAGGGCAAGATGATTAGCTGCCTCACAAGAACCACACTGACTTGAGGCTCTTTCTAGAAGAGTGAAGAAAAGCACATGGGGAAAAGTCAACCACTGATGTGGCCATTATCATCACAGAAGGGTTTGACACTGGTGATAACAAAAGTTTTATGTGACAAGGCTAAGAAGCCCATCACTCACCTCTTCTCCTGCCCCTGCCTCACAGTCTCCATACCCACCTCTGACAAAAGGTCACTGCCAAAAGGATCAGGATATCTTGCCTCTCCTTTTTTCCATTCATCTTACTATATTTGGGGCTAAGAACTGCCAAGAATCTACTCTTGCGCACAGCACTGAAGGCACTCTTCACAAAAATCAACTCAAGTGGGATGTAATTAATCACTGTAACTATTTAATTTTCTCTTAGAAAATGTCAGACTTTACTAAAGAAGCAGAGCTCCTGAGTTCTGGCAGCATTTCATACCTAGAATTAGCTCTCTGGACCTCTTGCCCTGGTCCCGATCTCTTCTGCACATTAATATAGCTTATTGGATTCCTGTAGTGTTGACCACAAGAGCTATTGAGTGAATTTTCTTGCAGCGTGGTGCTGGATTAGGATAATATCAGGGCAAACCTGCTGATTTTCTAAAAATGACTGAGACAGAGTGCATTTGACGCCATTAATCTTTCCTCAGTTGTGCCAGCCTGTTACATTCCAATTTGAGCCTTTTCTTCATGTCTTGGTATTTACATGCTGTCTGGTTAAGACCACCACTGAGTGTGTGTGTGTTTGGGCTGCCGTGGAGCCTGTGTGTGCAGGAATGGACAGTGGGTCTTCTTAATACGAGCTAAGTTAAGAAGCTGTGCCCCAGCTCGCGGGCCATTGCAAAGCAGACACAGGGGATGCAATGGATGTGAGAGGGGGATGCGCAACAATTGTCTGGACCAGACCCTCTCCACCAGATCTGCTCTCTCCTGGCATCACTTATCTGTGTTGTTCCAGGTGGGCTCCACATACCAGACCCAAGTTGTGGATGAACCAGTTACTGACATGCAATAGAACCTGTCACTTGGTGAGAAAAGCTCTGGGGGACAATGTTGTCCTAACCAAGAAATGCCTGGTCTTTCTTGCAGCATGTCTCAGCACCCTTTCTTTTGCCCGTCTGTGTGAGGATCTCTCAGGGGATAAAACATGTGACATTTCTCAACTGTGAAAACACATAGCTGTGCACAGCAGCTGCGTCTGTTCATTTCATGGGCATTTATTTGGTGCTGACCGTATATTAAGCTTGCTCCTGGGTACAGGGCTGATCACTTGGAGAACAGACTCAGCCCCATGGATGCCAGGACTACAATTTCAGGGAGCCTTCTCTGGAAAATGAGACCATTTCTCATTTTATTTATCTTGTAATAATAGGTTTCTATGGAATTATGCCCTAATCTTCTTGCTCTCAAAAGCTGATACATAAACAAAAATGGAACAGTTTGAAAGAGTAGTAGACCATGTTCAATACTATAGAATGCAATCATCATGAAGCAGGGGCCACCCTTCTGTGGCCCTTTGTATCCTAATAGGGTTTTGTAAGTGTACTTGGGATTTCAAAGTAGTTATGCTTGTCTCTTTAACTATGAAGCTTCTTGAATGTTGGGGTTATGATATATTTTGTTTTATTTTCTCTTCATTATTTGCAACTTTAGCTATGTAATTCCTAGATTTTATCACAAGAAAAGGACAAAAGTGAGAGGTTGCCTTGAGACAGTGAAGATCCTTAACACCCTGAAGTCACTCTCCCATCATCTATGTTGCTGTGTCTCATACACTCATGTGTACACACATAAACACACACACACACACGCACATGCACACACACTTACTGTCGTCATTGTCCTCTATATGCTGGGAACAAGTCAAGCCCTGTGCAGGCAAAGAGTAATACTCCTCCAGCTCTCTGACCATACAGTAGAAAGAAATCTGGTCCAGTGAGAAGGTCCTGGAGTGACAGGGCTCTGTTTCTGTACCCAGCCTTGGCCATCCTTGTGAGCACAAAGCTGGGACACACCCAAAGGATCCAATGCCCAAGTATGTGGTCCTGGTCTATACTCTAAAATGAGATAGGAAGTAAATATTCTATGGTCAGAGTAACATCTGTTCTACCCCTTACCTCCCAGGAGTGCTAAGAAGCTTGGCTGCACTCAGTAAGTGGTTAGGGAATTTTTTTTTTTAAGGTTTTTTTTGTCTCACTTTGTAGTTAGTTCAGGCTGGCCCTGAGCTCAGCCTCCAACTCACATCACAGCAATCCTCCTGCCTCTGCCTCCCAAGTGCTGGGATTACAGGCGTGAGCCACCATGCCCAGCATTGTGGTATGTGGTACTGGTTGCTGCTGGGGTGAGTCTCCACGCCCAGTATTGTTATGTGGTTACCGGGGATCAAACCTGGGCCCTTGTGCTTGCAAGACAGGTGCCGGAACCACTGAGCTATATCCCCGGCCCGGTTAAGGAATTATTTGTAGTTGAACAATATGTCTTTCCCATCAAATTCCAGTGTCAGAACATGATAAATGCTCAACAAATGTTTGCATGAGAGGGCAAGTCTCTGTTTTGGTTACACATTCTACAAGATTTTGTTGCCTTTATTTCATTGTCTTTTGAACTCTCTGATCTTGAAGTCTTTCTAAAAGTTTGTACTTTAGAAGCTTTTAAGTTGAATTTTGGAGAGTTGGTGATGAGTTTCTGTTCCCATAAAGATTCCTGCCTTTTAGTATCTTGGTGCTGAAAGTGCATCCTATTTCCCTTTAGCCTCATGGTTTTCTGAGAGTTTGGACTTCACATTTTGTCCTTATAAAGATAGCTGACCTTCACTTTATCACTCCTTTTAATAAGGTTCCACCTGGAGATACAGGGCTGCTTGCACTGTCCTAATTGTGGTCCAAGAAATTTCCTGTCATTTTATAGGAGAATGCAACACAGATAAGGAGGGCTGTGGGGCAGTTGAGTAGTGACCTTGGCTGAAGCAGTAGCCGTGGGGGCCTGTGGATGCCTCCTGTGTCCCTTTGGCTGCTCAAAGCCAACCCAGTTCCATCTCAATTCTCTTGACTGTCTTATTAGGAAAGACAGAGCTCAACATCTTAGTGCGAGGGGCTGTCTCAACATGCGGCTTCTGCCTCCAGCACAGAAACCATCGGCCTGTTCTCTGCAAATTTTCTAACTTAAAGACAGGATTAGGCAAAGTGAAGCAGAGAAAGAGAATAGTGTGGCCATCTTCATAACAGGCGGTACCTGTTTGAGCATTTGTTCACACCAGGTGTTGTATCAGGTCCATTATAGTTACTATCTGGTGCAATTTTCAAATCATCCTCTTGAGAGTTATTGTTTCTGTTTTAAGATTTCAAGAAACTGAAGTAACTGGCTCAAAGGCACATGGTAAACATGAGATTCGGATTTGAGGAAAGGCAGTTTGATTTCAGAGCTCTCTCTTACTCTCTCCATGTCTCAACCAAACATACACACTTTTCTTCTGCAAAATGAAAGAAGTCAATGTACCTGCATATGTCAGTTAGTGTGCAGTGCACTCCCAGTACAGGCCAGGTCGCAGAGGCCTGAGAGTGAGGGCTGGGGGACCCCTTTGGCCCTGGCATGCTGGGCTTGATTTGCATTAGAATAATTCAAGGCTCAGAGAAGAAAGGAACAGATCCAGGGTCCTCACTGCTAGGCCCTGTGCTTCCTTGTTGTTTCAGGATTTGGATGAGCTGTGGTCCTCAGAATGGGGCCCTTGAGTCCGCAGCTGGAAACTACCCCCAATAAAAGGAGCCAACTCACACTGTGTGCAACCTGCAGGAATTGGTTCTGTGATTGGCCTTCTGAGTCTCTCAGAGTGTGATCCATCTGGAAGGAACCTTGGCTCAGAGGAGAAGAGTCTAGAATGGAAGGCTGACCAGTGCAGTCAACTCATCTCCTTCTGAAAGTAAACCAGACCTTATGAAGTGCTATTGAAAGTCGCTCAAAGTACATTTGGAGGAAAATTCTTCTCTCAGCTGCTTCTGGGTGCCTCTGTTGCTTCAATGGAAAATGAACATCAGATGTCCACTTAGCTTCTGGATATAACAATACAGAGGAGGTGTAGTCTATGAACCAAAGAACAGCTTCATGCATGTGTTAGTAGTGAGAGTTGGCAGAGAGCAGGGTTCTGTGGGAGCCAGGTATGGGGATAAATCTCATGCTCCACACACTTGGGACAAAAGAAATCTCAGGGCAAGCACTGGCTGAGAGGTGTTCTGTGTACTATACAGCAGTCATGTGACCACTTAGGCTTCTGTTATGTCCCTAGCCACCTTGGCTGTCCCTCTGTTCCTTCCCATCCTGCTCGGCTATCTCCCTTATAATACTGCAGTAGAAGTTTTGACCACAGAAGGGCATAGTGAGAGGGAGGTTTTGAAATAATCCTGAGATAGATAGAGGTTCTAATTTCTCTAGCATGTCTCAAAGCCTGACACACAGACTACTGGTAGTGATACTTGCAATTCATTTAAGTGACAAAGATAAACATTCTATTTTTCATTTTGTGGGTGATGTAGGGGTATAAATAAATACTAGAAAAGAAGTTCCATTTTCTTACAGTAAATGTACAATATTTCATTTTAAAGGTGTGTGTTAAAACATCAGGAATATAAGAGTTTCATTGTGAGGAAGAGAATTTAGCAGTGTGATGTTTGTGCTACAGTTTGACTTTCTTTTACTCAGGCTTAAGAGAGAAGCGACTTGTTCAGGGACACACAGAACATGTCCAGAGCTGGAGGGAATGTTGAGCCTGGGCTTTGTGCTCTATTAATGTTAGGCTTGGGTCATCAATCAAATGGGATTAATAAGGCTACTTAAAATGTATTCACAGGACAACTCTTTTTTCTTTTTCTTTGCTTATGTGATTCTTTGTTGGTGACCCCTAGTAACAAGCCAAATTGAGAGGCACTAGCTGAGATTTCAGAGCAGAGGTAGGAGGGATAAAGAGGCAGGTGGGTTTGGTTATCCAAATTTTTGGCTCTGTCAAGAGGGCTTGAGAGCAGTAGGCAAGGCCATCACCACCACATCTCCTAGAGCCCTAGACTGCTATAGCAGTGCCTTGGGAGCCTTTGTGAATCTAGGGATGGGAAACTAGGTTCATTCTTTCTGTTGCTGGATGGAGGACTACTCACATGCCCTGTTTGCACTCATGGAGTTTATCAAAGTTCCACATTTTAACTTAAAAAGGAAAGGAGAGGTATTCCATAGCAAAGATTGGATAATCAGTATAATGATGAAAAGAGCATAGCCTTTAGGGAAAGATGTGCCAGACTTTGAATTCTGGCTTTGCTGTACACTGAAGTTGAGATGGGAGGAGAGTTAACATACTTGTGAATCTCATATTTTTCAATATTAAGACTCTTGTTTTCTGCAGCCTATTAGGAATATTAAATGGAACACTTTTAAGTGGAAGGCAGGCAGCTTCCTTCCTGGCATGTTACAAGTACAAGGAATCCACTCATTATCATCATGATCATCATCACTGTCTTCACCATGTCACCCTCTCAAGGTTACTTTTGTTTTAAAAGGGAGCAAATTTCTAAGCTGGAATAGCAGATGCTATTCTAGAGTAACTTCTACAGTTTGAACGTATCCCTCAGACTTCCATGTTGGAAGCTTTACCTCCAGTGTGGCAGTGTTGGGAGGCAGGTTTGAAGAGAGGAGAGCAGATGATGAGGCAGAGCCCTTGGGATGGATCAAAGTCCTTGTCACTGTAGTGGGTGAGTTATTCTGAGGGGAGGTTGTTATAAAAGCGAGTGTGCCCTGCCCTTGCCTGCTTGTTCTACTTTTCTGCCATGGGGTAAGGAGGTAGGAAGGCCTCGCCAGATGTTAGCATCACACTCTCGGACTGGCCACTCTCTGGAAATTTTTGAAGATAGCCTTTTTCTTTAAAACTGCCTAATCTGTTGTATTCATTGATAGGAACAGAGAACAGACTAAGAATGGGATACTTCTTGGCACTCATGAGGAGGCTCTGTGTATAAGGTGGTGTGGTAGAAATGGAGTTCCGTTCTTGGCATGGAAAAATGATCTTATCTCTGCAAATATAACAACCTAAATGGTTGTTAGGGACACAGTTATCAGTCATCCTGCCTTTAGCCACCAACTTCAGAAATATACTTGTTGGGGAAACACAACACAACATGACACAACACGACAAAACAAAACCTCTATCCCAGGGGAAGGCAGAGGAGTGGGGATTCCCACAAGTAGTTTGTGTCAACCAATCCTCCAGAATATACTTTCTCCTCATTGTCTGCACTCTTGGGAAGGAAAAATGAATTTACTTATGTGTTCATGGATCCAGGAGATTATTCATAATGGCCTATTTTATGTTTCTAAATGAGTTCATATAGAGTTGGTACCCTGAGCCCCAAGAGTTGAGGGGATACTCTTATGGTAATGGGTCATCTGGAGGGACTCCTGTCCCTATCATTCCCATTCTTTCTCCCCATTCTTCAGCACAGATATTCCTTTCTGGCTCAATTGGAAGCATGCAAGGATTCACGTTCATGAACTATGTTTTGAACTTTAAGTTGCCTCTTCATATTTTTAAATCATAGCATTTGAGACTAATTCAATAAGAGCTTGCATTTCCTTTCAATTTCATCTGTGAGCTGCTTTCCCCTACCTGTTGCTAGGACAACCGGTGCACGATCTGGCTTTCTCTGTTGTCCAGGCAGAGGCTGTGTTAATTAACTCCCTGAAATTGCAGGCCAGGTAATCAATACCAAATGTATGGACTTGGCTGGAATGTTTTAATTAAATTTACAGTAATTTCATTTGCAGTTTCTTCTGCAATCTGCATGGTAGACAATTGATTTTTTATTTCAGATACAATGGCTTGTTTGCTAGCCAGGTCATCTCTTCCCTTAAGTGGCTTTCTCTCTCCCCTGAACTGATATTAAATGAGGGATAAAGTGAATTGTTAGTGAAAATAATAACAATAAATATAATAAAATTTAAGGTGTCAGAAGAGGTAAGCTGCTGTCAGTTAAGGTGCTCCTAGATGGCTATGTTTTGTATAAAATGAGTTCAGAAGGATCCTATGGAAAGTAAGCCCAGATGATGGGTATGAAATGCCAGACTGCATGCTGAAGCCTTCTCAGTGCTTACGAGCTATCCTCCACCACCAGCATTCTTACCAAAGTTGTCTCCTTATAGCATGGAGCTGGGCCTTCTTAGGAGAACATCCCTTCTCTTGCTAAGCACAGTTGATAAATGTTTAGGATCCTAAGAGAGATAAAACTGGGGCTCACTTCTCAGAGAAGCCACCAAGTCAAGTGATTCAACTTCTCTTCCTACCTGAAAGACAGGTAATAGGTAATAGCCACCTTGTGGACTTGTCATGGCCTTAAGTATAATTATATAGGTGTCAGTATGTAATAATGCATGAAATAAAGACCATGAAATTTGGAGTCAAACAGTCTGCTCTCAGATGTACCATTTGCTTTCTTGATGACCTTAGGTAAAATGTTTAACCTTTCAGGTCCTTGGATTTCTCTTTTGTCAAGTAGCTACCTGTCACAGAGTTAGGCTGAGGAACCTCTGAAACGAGCACTAGAGCTTAGTGTCTGACATGTGTTTTCTTCTGATATTTGAGATCCTATCACATTGTTGGGGGAGTTCTTTAGTCTTGGGTAACTACAGTTTCAGTCATTTCTTTGGGGTATAAAGACTATCTCCTGTTGGGGTGATGGAAGTTTATTACAAAGATCTTTAAGAAACCAAGTAGAATTAAAATCTACCCTAATAGGCACTTGACACATTTATCCTAGTAGGCACATAGACTTTATTTACTTTCTTTCTCCCCTCTTAAGAACATCTTTAAAAAATTCTTAAACATCTTTACTTTTTAAGGGGAAGGACTTCTCTGAGTGCCCTGATATTTTCATTTTTCTGGCATTCTCCCTTTCTGTGGTGAGATTTCTCTTATATAACTCCTTTTCATCGCTGATGAAGAGGAACTACTGGACAATTCCCTTCCAATCAGTTAAATTTCCTTTTGTCCTCCCGCAGGGTCTGACTTTGTTCTAATCTTCTATGTCATGGAAAAGATTAACTCTGATGCCACCACCCAGGGAAGCATCCAATGTGCCTAAAACAGGAACAGCGCAAAACAAAATAACCTCAGCAGTGTGTTCTGATTTGATAGTGTCACAAAGACTGTTACGTCATCTGCCAGAGTTATACTTATTAATGGGTAAAACTCTTTATTATTTAAAATATCTAGTGAGAGCTCACTGTATATTAGTGAATGAAGGAAGAAAAACCAGAGCAATCCAAGAAGGTAAATATGATTCTACATGGTTCCTTCAAGATGGTGGAAAGTCAACCAGACTCTAACTCTGCTGAAATATTTCAAGAGTCCGTTTCCAGGACCAATGCCATGTTTAACTAAAGATATTATTGACCCCGTGAGCTTGGAACATCCATTAGTGGATGAGGGAGATTTACTCACAGAAAAATCCTGCTGGAAAATCCTTTTTCTCTGCTCACATATTATGCTCCAAATAGAGAGAAAGTTAGCAAGTTAATTTCCCTTCAAAGGCAACAATAGAATAGTGTATTGGAAGGTCTTTAGCTAGTAGAAACAAAAATATGTCCCTTTATGAAAATATAATGTTCATCCTGGAATGTGAGGATATTTCCTTTGACATTGAAATTAATCTTTCTTTTTATTGCTTATGATGATTTCCTGATGGAAGACATGGTTTCTATGGAGATAATTCTGATAATTTATTTGAGTCCAGTTAGAGACTTGCCTCTGGTTCATTATAAGTAGGAAATGCTGACCCATACAACAGACTTACTCTCTAGTTAGGGCTTCCTGATAAACGTCTCCTTCTCACTTACTCTTTCTCCACATTAATCTTGGTGTCTAACCTCAGACACACTTGCAGAAACTTGGAAATCTAAGAGAGCAGTTATGATCAGTTGATGTGGGACACAATTATCTTACCTTTAATAAAAAAAGATGAAGGAATGGTGTGGGAGAGGAGGTACCAAACTGCCATGAAATTCTGCCCCATAGGGGCAGCTTCTGGAAAAACTTCCTGCGTTAGAAATGTCCTTCCTGGGCCTCCTTAGAAGGCTTGGCTCAGGGCTTTTTGAAATTTCTGGACTCTTAGGGAGTTCAAAGTTGGTGTTAAACTAACACTAACAAAGCTGAAAGCAAAATAAATTCTAAAAACAGGTGACTCTTTAGTTCTTTGTCTTGTGATTACCTGGCAGCAGATTTTGTTTTCTTCTACACATGTTTCACATATAGTAATTATGTGGTTTGCTTCTTTCTTTTAACAAGCCTCCCTCTTCCAGGTGCCACAACGCAAAAGCTCTGTGCTTTCAGAAAGTCCACTTTTTCCTTAAGACACAGTTTGAACTGGGCAATTGATACATCTCATGGTCCCTTAAATGCAACACTGAACTGAGAGAACCTGGGAGGGGCTCAGTGTCCATTATCTCCATAAAATAGACTAGAATTAAACCAGAGGTGGCAAATCCACAACAAACACAAACACAGTGCTCACTGAGCACAAGGCACAGTTTTAAGATCTTTGGTTCAAAACCCATGTAATTTCCTGAGTAAAGTACTATTATTATTGCATTTAAAAAATATTAAAAGGAAACCTAGGCAAAGCAAACTTGAGAGACTTGCTCCAAATCACATGGTTATTAAGGGGAAGAATTCAGATTTAATCCTCAGCAGTCTGGACCTAATCTTATCCCCCTAAATGGAATTTCTCTTTTAAATTCCACTTGGATTATTCATGCATTTATTTGTTTGTTTATTTAATCTTTGCACTCAGTGTCTTCCGCTTCTATGCTAGACATTGGAGCTTCAATGGTGAATGGGATAGCCATAGGCAGACCAGCATGTGATTATGAGTGTAATTCTCTGGAATTTCTACTTGCCTTTAAAATCATCATAGTTACTGCTTACAGTTTTGAGAAATGAGAAGACGTGCACAAATAACAGAAAACATGTGAAAGACAACAAGAACTTGATAGAGGGAGAGGGAGGCTACTGTTTAAGACTCGAAGGTCTTAGACACAGTTTCTGGGTTTTTTGTTTGTTTGTTTGTTTGTTTTTTAATTTTTTGAGACAAAGTCTTACTTTGTAGTTCAGGCTGGCCCTGAGCTCACTATGTAGCCCAGGAAAGTCTCAAACTCAAGCAATCCTCCTGCCTCTACCTCCTGAGTGCTGGGATTACAGATGTGAGCCACTACACCTGGCCCTATGGTATGCTGTACTGGTTGTTGCAGAGCATGAGGCACCATGCCCGGCGTTGTTGTATATGGTTACCAGAGATCAAAGTTGGGACCTTGTACTTGCAAGGTAGGTGCTGAAACCATTGAGCTAAATCCCTGGCCCAGGTTGTGTTTTTTTATATTAAGGGAGCAACTATGAATAGATTTCAATAATTGACAATTCTTTTTGATTTCTAAAATTTTATTTCTAAAGACAATGGAAAAGAAAAAGTGACAATTAATTAATTAATTAAATTATTATTTAATTATTTAATAATTACAGAATTATTTACATCTTTAAATAGAATGGAATTTGCAGTATGGATGTCTAGTTCAATATGGAGTAAAATATATGCATTATGGCTCTTGTCTGGGAATAAGATATGGGCCAAAGTTAGTCTGTCATATGAAGGGAAAAAGTGTTCCCACAGTAAAACAGCAAGCCCATTTATGCTTGTTCCTGTGAGTAGCATTGCTCTATCAAGTGGAAGAGACAGCTTTTGAAACCAGGTGTAGTTATAGCAAGTCCATTGTATCAAGTCTCCATTTTCCCTCTTTTTCAGAAGGATGAGCATCTTAGACGTGTGCTTTTCCATATCAGAGGTGGCATAAAGACTTTGGTTTTGTGGTGCAGGGAATCCTCAAGAGGTGGTAGAGGGAGCTTTTGTCATGATCTCTTCTGGGTGTAATATCAGGGATTAATGGAAGGAAATTCCTTGGGTTTTCTTGATCCACTGATTTCTAAGTCTGGATGCTCATTTAAAGCATCTGAGAGTATACTTACACAGCTATCTGTCTATCTGTGTCTATCTATCTATGTATCCATCATCTATATCATCTTCTATCTCTCATTTCTATTGGTCAAGGTTATTTCAAAAAACAGAACAGGTAGCCCCGTGGATAGGTAGATAGACAGAAAGAGAAGCATCCTTTAATCTAGCCAAGTTGACATACACACTTCAATATTTGTATCCAGTGTCATTGGTTCTCATTTACCAGGTATAGGATGAGGCACAGTAACCAGTGATTATTCCCATGTTAAGAAGATCTTTTCCCTTGGGAGAATTGGCTTAAATGTAGAATTTGCTTCTATAGGTCTGGGATGGGCCTCAGAATCTGCATCTCTACTATGGGTCCAGGAGACCCTATGGATCAAATGATTACCTTAGAACAACTTCAAGCAGCAAGGCTATGTTTTAGTGTTTATTTGAATTCTTCTGGAAGTACAAAGCTCTCAGCCACTTGAGGCAGTTCCTTTCACTTGAGAAGTGTTGAAATTATTAGAAAGATCTTTCTTTTATAGGGTCAAATCTCTATCTTGGTAACTTTGAAAGGTACTGCAGTGGAGTGGTTACATATTGAAGTAGAACGCCTTGTTTTCACGTTGTCTGTGACTTTTGATAGCTCTGTGACTTTGGAAAAGCACATGATCCTTCTGTGTCTAAAAATAGGATGATAACAGTATCTGTCTCACAGGACTACTGTGCTTCCTCAATATTAATCCATGTTCTAGTCCAGTAGGATTAGGACAGTGCTTGGTATTTGGTAAGCTTTTAGGAGAATTTTGTTATCTATGCACTTTATTTTAGACAGATTCATTTTGACAACAGTTGTTTCATTTCCCAGTATGATATATTAATACACCAGGTAATGATTCACACACATCTCCAAGACAGAAGTTAGAATTCGCTGTTTCCGGGCAATCCACAAATCTTTGCAACTTTCATACCCTTGATGAATGTATGTTGATAAACATCTGTGCAGTTTGACCTACCTAATATTACTTTATTCAGAAATACATTGACAAGGCATTCAGAATACAGAAGAAGGCTTTTCTTCTCAAATATAATTTGAATAGAAGCTGTTGTGGTTTCATATGCAACACGAGAGTTTCAGTCCTCAACCTCCCCAACGTGGGAGAAATGAAATTTCTTTTCTTTTGTTTTAAAGAAGTATTTTGGACTTAAAAAATATATTAAGAAAATTAGAGTGAAGATGCATGCACCTAACTGGAAGATTAATATAAATAGTAGAATATTAAAATATTTAAATTTTTTAAAAGTATTTATAAATTTCCTTTTATGCCTCTTTCCAATTCTATCTCCTCTTTTCAAAGGGTACTATTGTTCAGAATCTAGTGTTGCTAATTGTTCTATATTTGAATATTCTTTAAATGGTACAAGGTATTGTTTTGTATATTTAAATCCTTATCTGATGTACTCTGCAATTTGCTTTTCACTCTCACTTACCTTTGAACTGTGAAATTGATTCATGCAGCTATCCATAGCTTTAGTCTTCATTTTCCTTGCTATAAGCATACTGATTATATAGACGTAATCTTATGTATTTCTCATTCTGCTACTTGAAAAATTCTCAGTTCCTCTGGAGTAGAGAATAGCTGCCTCTTCATCATGTATCTTTTTACATATTTATCATCAACTAGTATGAATTTTGTAGTTGGAATTTCCCAAGCTTGGTTCTAGAATTCAAAGATATTTTGTCTTCTGGCTCACATAGTTTGAAAAGCACTGACTTTCAATATTTTGCCTTATTTCCATTGCTTTTCTTTCTTTTTGCCTCTACTATACATTCAGAACATGTTCAAAAAGTTCTGTTCACTTTTCATGCCAGGCTGTAAAAGACTCTTTCTGCCTCCATCTAGTAGCTTTTCCCACTGATGAGTGAAACCAAGAGTAATGGGTACAAAGAAGTGGTGCAAGGTTTTAGGCTGAAACAGGATCCTAGTCCATATCTTAAAATGCAACATTTGGCAGTTAAGCAAGTCAACTTTGACAACTTTATTTGAGTGATTAAATGATTAATGTTCTGATTCTCACATTTGACTGCATATATATACCCCCTAGGATATTCTTAGCCTATAGACTGATATCATAGGTCCAAGATATGAACAAGTTTAGATTCTGAATTTCTAGCAAATTCTAGGGTGATGCAGGTACTGATTGTGGCTCACCCTTTGAGTGACAAGAATGTATGGATAAAACTCACATTGGGTTCAGAGCTGAGTTTGAATCTTGGGTCCTTTGTTTTCCTTGGTCTTTGAGAATTAAGGAAAATGACCTTTCAGTGCAGTGGCACTAACTGTTGCCTGAACATTGGCTATTTGGATTGTATTTAATATCTGATACCCAGGTTGAATCCAAGGTCAGTGATACCAGAATATCTCCAGGTAGGATCTAAGCAACAGTAGCTTTCAAAGTTATTTAGGTGATTTTGAAATGTGGCTAATTCTTCCAAGAAACTTCTCTGTCTCAGGGAAGATAGTCTCAAATTTTAGCACCTTCCAGTGACTGGAGGGTCTTGTGGAAATGGAGATTAATGGGTTTCTGTTGAGTTTGTGGCAAAGTATGCCTGAGGTTTTGTATTAGAACAGTGCTTGGTGTTCAGTAAGCTCTTAGGTGAATTTTGTTATCTGTGTACTGTACTTTAGATATTCATTTTGACAATTCTATTACATTTCCTAATGTGATATATTAATAAACCAGGTAACAGCTCACAAAATATCTCTAAGACAGAAGTTAGAATTCATTCATATTAAGACTGAGGATTTGTATTTCTCAGAAATGATAGTTGATGTAAATGTTGCTCAAAGAACTGTAGTTCTAACTAGTAAAAAGTATATAAGTACCACCCACTTTTGATGGTCCACTGAGGAATCAGTTCAATAAAACACTGTGATGTTCAGTACATGGTAGACAATCAAGAGATGGTGATTTCTTTCTACAGTTGCTTAGAATTATGTTATATCTATGCTATTCTAATGGCTTACTCATAATATTTGTTAGGTTATTCCACTACATACATTTGATTTAAAATATCTTAAAGAAGTACTTCCAGTGTTGTTAAAGTAATGTCAACCTTTCTCAGAGGTGTTTAACTCCTGACTGGGTTACCCTAATATATGACCCAGGACAAGCCTATTTGGAGCTTTTCAGATCACCCTGCATAACATGCCTACTGGCTGCACAGTAGTTGCTTGTACATAACACATTTGTTCATAGCTTGAAATTCCTGAAGTCTCTTTATGTAGCTTTTTTTCTCCAAGAATAACTTAGTTGATCTTATATTCCTTATGACAGATCTGGAATCCTGAGGATTTAAGTTCATGTAAGACCTGGTGGTCTCCAGGTGTGCTAATAAAAGAAAACTAGGGAGGGGAGTCCCATCTAAGCCTTCATATTCTGTCTGTCACGAACACTTATCCTCCACTGTGTACCCGATATCTGCTGTAACTGCATTGTCATTTTTCTCCTTTTGAATACTGCATTTGCTCACAACTCTTTTGCAGGGAGAATGGTTCTCAAGTGGCATTTGCTCATCCAAAGGCTGGTACTTTCATTATTTTCTTTGTTAACCTGAGAATACTGCCCTGTGGGTGCAGTAAAGGACCACATCATTCTCCCTGAATTCGTTGTGTCAAAAGTGACTCCTTGCTGGGCTTTGGGCCTTGGTGGCTAAACTGAAACTATTGATCTTGCTTCCAGCATTGTGAATAATACAGACAGTACTGTTTTTGGGTGTCTTTTCTGAAAACTGTCCCGACTTTGGACTTGAGCTGGATGCAAACCACATTATAAACATGCCAAGCTGGTGCTGACAGTGCCAAAAGCACTCCGGGATAAACATTGGTGTTTGTAGAAATGTCTGTAAAGAATTGAAAATATTTCATCCAAAGACTTATCTGGGTATTTCTGGGAGTGTTTTAAAGCTTTCTAGGAGCCTAAAAGCAATAATTTTTTTTTTTGAGACAGGGCCTCTCTTTGTAGTTTGAACTCAGCCTCAAGCTCACATCACAGCAATCCTCCTGCCTCTGCCTCCCGAGTGCTGGGATTACAGGCGTGAGCCACCACACCCGGCACTGTGGTATGTGGTACTGATTGCTGCTGGGGTGAGTCTCCACACCCAGTATGATATGTGGTTACTGGGTTTCCAGGTGCCAGAACCGCTGAGCTAAATCCCCGGCCCAAGCAATGATTCTTTTATTTTTTAAATTGAAATCTTTATTGTACATTACATATACACATCATGATTGCACTCAACAGTGAGAATTTGTACCAGTACATGACACAACTTCATTCTTATTTTTTTCCCATAACCCTACCCACACTACCACCTCACCCCCTATATACATAAACTTTGTTTCCTTTCTTTTTGTTCTAATCTCATTATTTTCCCCCTTTACCCTATTTAGCTTTGAGTATTTTCTATTTAACAATGATTCTTGAGTGATTCATTCATCTGCTTCAGATACATTTCTGACATTAAGTTTAAGAAAGAAAAACTGAAATTAAAAGGTTAGTTTTGAAAAAAAAAAGCTGACAAGTGTCCTTTTCAAGAGATGGAATAGTTTAACTGACTGGATGTTTACTATAGGGAGGGGTTGTCACTCAAATGTGACTATTTCATTAACTTTCTCTGTTTCTTAGCAAATCTGGGCCTGAAAATCAGATCTGTTGCCCAAGAAAAGACAGCAATTATCACTAAACAATCGCTGGGTTAATTAGGCCTGTCGATAATTCAGAGGACAGTTGGAGCAAAGTTGAGACAGGTTTAGAGCCCAGGCCTGTTGCTGTTCTGCACAACAATCAGAAAGAAATCTCTCATAGGTCAATAACTGACTTGGGTCATGTTCCTTGTTTTGGAGTTGAGTTTTGGCTGTTGGTCCTAGTAAAAGTTATGTGTTTATTAGCATCTTCTGCCCTCTGGACATTACATTCTTTCCTAATCTTGAGCAGAATCTAAAATGGGAGCAGGGATTATCCATTAAAGAGAGATTAATGTTGCATATCCATTTGGAAATTCATTTGGTAACTGTGCAATGATAACCCACATTGTGGGAACATTTTATAAATGGTCTTTTAATGGGGGTGATACAGTTCTGAAAAGAATATATATAAATATTGATTTTGGTAGGTATAAGGAAGATGCTTTTATTCACTGATAGTTGTAGGAAAACTAATGATGGTGATAAGAATAGCGATTCTTAGGTACTGTGTATCTACCATGAGTGCCAGATATCTTGCATCTGTGACACTAACTTCTCACAATTACCCTGCAAGGTGAAGATTATTGGCCCATTTTATTAAAGGAAGGACACAGAGTGGAAATGAATTGTCAAGAGGCCACTTGGCTGATAAGTGGCAAAATGAAGAAATTTAAGACACAACTAAGTGGCTTCAAACCTGGTTCCCACTGAGGAGGCAAAGGGTTCTAGAGGGAATGATCCATACGACTATCCAGAATGCAGAGGTGACAACCCAGTCCTAACAGGTATGTTGCTCTAAGTCTAATTTTTGGCTCTGCTTTTGTCTACATGGTAGGACTCACCATTAATACTCTTTATGGATGTGTAGAAGAGCAGAGGAAAGGTTCACATGTGCCAAACAACTACTATTAAGCAGAATTTGAATGAGAAACTTTACATATATTAAAATCATTCCATTATCACAGGAAGTTTGGGAGGTAGGTTTATATATGTGGAATCTTCATGTCCTGTGCCTAAGCACATAAAACAAAATTTTAAAGTCTATAATTTGTTTTAAAAGTTCTTTAAAAATAAGACAGAACAGGGCCGGGGAGTTAGCTCAGTGGTTCCGGCACCTGTCTTGCAAGCGCAAGGGCCCGGGTTCGATTCCCCGGTAACCACATAACAATACTGGGTGTGGAGATCCACACCCAGCAGCAACCAGTACCACATACCACAGTGCCGGACGTGGTGGCTCACGCCTGTAATCCCAGCACTCGGGAGGCAGAGGCAGGAGGATTGTGATGTGAGTTGGAGGCTGAGCTGAGGGCCAGCCTGAACCACAAAGCGAGACC
>PVIR01011455.1:0-47169 GCA_004026965.1 Petromus typicus
CCGGAACCACTGAGCTATATCCTCGGCCCTGTTTGCCAGTATCTTATTGCGGATTTTTGCATCTATGCTCATTAGGGAGACAGGCCTGTTATTCTCTTTTTTGTTTGTATTCATCTCTAGTTTTGGTATCAGGATATGATTTTGCAGGAATGATTTTCAGTATTTTACAGTTCTTCTTTAAATGTCATAGAATTCAGCAGTGAATCTGTCAGGACCTGAGCTTTTTCTTTGTTGGAATACATCTTCAATTCCATTGACTATTAGTGGTGTATTTAAAATATTTATATCTTCTTGATTCAACATGTATCTTGAAAATCTGTTCATTTCTGCTGTGTTTTCCATCTTCATAGAGTATAGGCCCTTGAAGTAGGTATTGATAATCTTCTGGATTTCTGCAGGACTGTTGTGATTTCAACTTTTTCATTCCTAATTATGTGAATGTGAGTCTTTCCTTTTTTTGATAAGGCTGGCTAAGGGTTTATTCATTGTATTCAGTCTTTCAAAGAACCAACTCTTCCATTCATTGAGTCTTTGTATTGTTTTTTAAGGCCCCATTGCATTAATTTCTGCTCTGATCTTTATAATTTACCTCTTCATATTTGCTCTTCTTTTTCTAGAAGCTTCAGATTCAACATTAGGTTGTTCGTTTGAGCTCACTCTGTTTTTGTGATAATGGAATTCACCACTAGGAATTGTCCTTATAGAACTGCTTTTGTCACATCCCATAAGTTCTGGTGTATTGTATTGGCATTATTGTTTAATTGTAGAAACCATCTAATTTCCCCGTTAATTTCATCTGTGACCCATTGGTTGTTGAGGAGGGTGTTGTGTAATTTCCATATATTTATGAAGTTTTTGTGTTTCTTTTGCCAGCAATTTCCAACTTCATTGCACTATGGTCTGATAATATGCGTGAAATAATTTCAATTCCTTTGCATGTACTTCAGCACATTCTGTGAGCTTGGTTGTGAATGTCCTATGTGTGACTGAGAGGAATGTATATTTTGAAGTCATAGGGTGGAATACTCTTTAGACATCTACTAAATCCATTTGTTCAAGAGTTTGTCTCAGTTCTGATATTTCTTTGTTGATGTTTTTGTCTGGTTGATTTATCTATTTGTATCAGTGGGGTATTGAGGTCTCCCATTTATAATTTTATTGGTGCTTAAAAAAGGGTTAAATATCATTTTAAAGGGTCTGGGAATGCAGCTCAGTGCAAAGGCTTTGGCTTCAATTCTAGAACCACAAAATAATAACAGTGAAAAGACCCCCCCCAAAAAAAATAAAAAGCAAAAACATCTTGATCTACACACTCTGATGTCAAGAGTAGCTTTTGCATAATTTTTGCTCTTGCTATACCTGGTCATCATTTGTAAGGGCTGGCTTCAGCTGTGGCTTCCTGGGCTGGAAAAAGATTGACAAGGGTCCTAAGAAACATCTCTTAAAACCACCGTGTGCTGATCCGAAGACGCAGCCTGAGGAGCAGTCATCGGGTTATGAAGACACAGCAACAACAGCCTGTTCTTCAGACAGCGTTTCCTCAGGGCCGGGTGCTCTCCTGAACACCTTGTCCTGTCTCCTTGTCACCATAGCAACTGTGGACCCACTGCTCTCCTCACTTTGCTGGTGGAGAAGCTGAAGGTTTGAGAGGTTGAGAGGTTAAATAGCTCATGTAAGTGGGCAACGCGTTAAGAGTGTGGACGGAGTCTCCTTTCTCTCCTTTTCTGTTCTGAGGCAGAAACCAGGCTCCCGCATGCTCAGCAGGTGCATCCCCAGCCCTTTTACAGTAGTGTTGAGGGACAGGATCTCACCTGCAGCCCGGGCTGGCCTTGAACTTGCTGTCCTCCTGCCTCAGCTTCTTAGTAGCTGGGCCTGCTTCTTGGTCGGCTGTGATGCTGGAATCTGACACAGGCTCCCCCGGGCCCATGTGTTGATTGTGTATTCATGGGGAAAGCCATGTAAGGCTCAAAGCAGCCTTCCTTTCTAGTGTATAGTGGGGGACATATCTCCGTGAGCAGTAATTTAAGTGTGTGAGGTTCACATCCTGCCCGGATGTCCCCAGGACTCAGATGGTGCATGCAAATGACCTCATAGTATGGGGAGCACAGGGCTGTTCCCAGGGGCTCAGAAGAGTAGAGGAAACCTGGCTATTGCCCAGCATGTGCCTCGTTTATAAAGCAGCCGGAAGATCCCTGACTCTGCGTGAGCCACTTGGGGTCCCAGGAGGAACAGCTGAGCGTGGAGGCCTTGCACATGGCGGGTGCATCAGCATCTGTCATTGAGCACCCTGGTCCCGAGGCTTGGTGGTCTGACCTAGACAGTGCAGGCAGAGTTGTCCCCACCTCACAGCTCTGTGAGGATCTGAACAGGCTTCATGAACTGTCACATGAACACGTGCTGTCCCACTGCTCTCTGCTGAGCTGCAGGCGCCTTCACCTGGCAGGGCAGATCCCAGTGTGCAGAGCGAAGTCGGGGCCTCGGCCACGAGCAGGGAAGAGCAAGCCCAGGGCAGGGTGAGGGCCGGGCTGGGGCTCCCTGCTCTGTCCCTACTTGTCCCTGAGCACCAAGTGTCGGGGGCCTCTCAGTCTCGGGCCCAGCTGGGACTTACAAGCCTTGTCCTCATTGAGCCCCACCACTGGAGGCTGGCAAGAGCCAGTGTTCGGATGCACCGTCCGGCCTTTGTGAATTCACTGCTCACTAAAGGGGAACACACAGAGCTTCCATGGGTAATTGATGGTGGCCTTTCATAGAACAGTGAGAAATGAGTCTTGTGACAGGTTCCCAGCTGAGGTGAGCAAGGCCACACGGTCCTCTCTGCAGTCTGAGTCATGCGCGTGGTTTACATTTCTGTGCTCTTGTGGGTGACTTGCTGTGGTCGTCAACGTGGTGCTGAGCTGCTTCCTGAGGGAGTGGTGGGTAAGCTCCACCCCGGCCTGGCTGGCAGGGGCTGCGCACTGGGTGTTCAGGGAAGACTCCTGTCAACAGAAATCTGCACAGATGTGACCAGAGGCCCTCTGGAGTGCTGCCCTGCATTTCCATTTTGCCCAGGAGGAGTGGGGCACACTTCCAGGGAACTTCACGGAATTTGGTACTGATCCCCGGACCCCAGAGGGATCAAAGGCTTAGGCCACAAGGAGTTGTCCATGGTGCTGCCTATGTGCCTCTGTGCAGCCTAGGGTCGCCTCTGCTCCGTGAGCCGTCCCTGGGATCCTGGGGCTGGGGACCTGCAGCCGAGGCCAGTTTGGGGCACTGAGGCAGCAGTGGACATTGTCAGGGAGCAGGCACGTACTCTGCTGGAGTGGCCTCTTCTTGCCAGCAGGCCTGGGAAAGCAGGAGGGGGCTCACTTGCGGGAGCAAGAGCCCGTGGAGGTCCCAGGCCACACCAAGGAGTCCTCTGTCCCTGCCTCGCAGGCAAAGGACACTGTAAGGCTGGTCTGCAACCTCATCCGAGCCAGCCACAGAGACTCACCGGCAGCAGGACAGTCTCCACAACACCCTGTGGATGGGACTTGGCAGTTTACAAAAAGACCTTGGTTCCTTCCCGGTCCTCAACCCCAACCACCTGTGGGTAGAGTGAGACCCCCCACTTTGGAGACACCAGGTTGAGCGAGGTTGACACATCAGCCCCTGAGAGGAGAGCTGTTAGGCCCCGGGCCTGTATGTCCGGCCTCCGGGCCTCCAGCCCTGTGCCTGCCAGGCTCAGAAATCCCAACATCACCCCACCCAGCTTCTGAACATACGAAATGAAGAAAAAGGCAGATGTCCTGTTGCGTCCAGCCTCTCCCACACCGTAGTGAGCGCACTTCTGGGGTGTCCACGTGTCTTGTGTGGTTGTCCTGTGTGTCTCACTGGCTCTACACACCCGTGTGCCCACAGCCGCCCTCTGGCCAGATTCGCCCAGGTAAAATGTCAGGCCCTGTTCTTTTTCCTTATCCCGAGCATTGCTCTTTTATTATTTGCTCTTATTACTCAGGAAGCAGTTGCATGCGTGAGGCTTGTGGTTTGTATTTGATCTCTCGCTTCCTTTAGGAGATTCACAGAATTGGGAAAACGTGTGTGTTTCCCACACAGGAAATCGCGATTTTGTTCTCAGGCATGCCTGAATGTCCCAACTCAGTAGGCCCTCAGGGCCCACATTTTGAGGACTCTTTGTTGCCCACATAGGTGCTCAGTGTATATGGAGCGTACAAGGTCATGAGTTCTGATGGCTCCACACCCGGGTCCAAACCCAGGATGTCTGGGTTTGGTCGCTGTGTTTTGCTTTTCTGGACCATCACGGGAATGTGACCACATGGAGCATGCCCTTGTAACCTGGTCAGGGTTGATGGCATGATGACTTTGAGGTTCATCTGTGGCACTGTGGGGATTGGCACAGTCGAGTAATACTCCTTTGAGTGGTTCTGCCACCTCCCATCCGCGTGCCTTCCTATTTTCCACTTTGGGGCTCTTGGGTACGAACCCTCTGCCCGTGGACAGCTGATTCCCTCTTTTATTTTGAAACAGGGTCTTGCTTTGTAGTTCAGGCTGACCCTGAGCTCACCATGTAGCCCAGGCCAGCCTTGAACTCACAGCCATCCTCCTGCCTCTGCCTCCCGAGCGCTGGGATTACAGATGTGAGCCACCATGCACAGCACTGTGGTATATAGTACTGGGGGATCGAACTCAGTACCTGGCTCTTGCCAGTCAGATGCCAGAATCACTGAGCTAAGTCTTCAGCCCTGCTTCCCACTTTTTGAGTGGGTCCCTAGGAAAGCTCAAATTGTTAGGAGGTACGTATTTACCTTGATAAGAATCTGAGGGTTTACCTAAACAGTATTTTTTAAGGACAAATCCGCCCTTTTACGGAAGACAGCGAGGTCTTGTGTTATGCACCTGTGGTTTCCGGTGAGACGCTATCTGCCCACATGCCTGTGACCCTGCTGTGTCCCTTCCTCTGTGTCGCCTGCTGCACCTGTTCCTGAGTGAGGGTCGCACACACCTGGGTCCTCAGTCACGGTACCGCACAGCCTCACTGTTCTGGGAGCATCAGTTGTGTGTGGACCTCCCGCCGGTCTCCTCTGTTCCCTTCGGTTTGTGTTTTGCTTCTCCTGGCCCTTTTGGGGGTGTGTGTGCTGGGGAACACGTTCGCCCACTGAGCCATCGTCTCAGGCGGTGAGTCTCATGGCAGTGGAGACGTCTGATGTCACTCATGCCCCAGCTCAGGGACGCCCCAGCATTGTCCTGTCCAGTGCCTCGGCCCCTCCTCATGTGGTGAAATGTCTGGGTGTGCATGTGTGTGTGTTTCCTGGTAGACTACGGGTTACCTCCCACCCAGGCTACCCTACTGGCACTGCAAGAGTACTCACGAGTGTCTGCACAGTCCTATGCAGTGAGACGTTGCTGGGCTCCTGACTTGTACTGTGTTGGTGCAAGGTGGCAGGCATGACTGGGTATGATGGTCTCAGGGCAGACGGTCTGTCCCTCTTGTAGGCCAGGGCACTTTCTGGTTTGAGCCTGAGGGGCCTGGAGGATCAGGCCACAGAAGCCCCACGGCCGGAGTGGACTGCAGCCTGTGGCCAGCCCGAGGTGTGAGCCCGGCCTGACGCTGGTCCTGGCTGGCACTGCCTTGTGTGGGCTTGTTTCTTCTTCATCGGGGCAGCCCACTTACCCAGTTGGAGTTGGTCAGTGCTGCGGGCCTGGCATTGATCTGGGCACTGGGATCTAATGGTGATCATGATCAAGCCCTGCCCTGGGGACTCCTGGCAGGAGTGTTCGCAGCAGACCTTCTGACATCCCCGGGCTCCCGGAGCTCACGGGCTTTGGGTGTGGCTCCAGGATCCTGGATGTGCCCTGCTCCTCCGGCAAGGAGTCCACACTGGCATGCAGCCTGCCTCTCTGCCTGGCAGAGGACGGGACACCAAGAGCATTTCCGAGCTGGTGCCCTGGCCCCCTTCCTCTCCTCGTGTCCTTGTTGACATGTCTTGGCCACGTGATGCTCACCAGGAGCGTGGTCATCCTCTAGTTCCCTCGACCCAGCCTGTTGCTTGCTGCATCTTGTCCAAGGCCTGAGTATGGCACCTGGCAGGTCTTGTACCACCTCAGTCTCAGGTGCTGAGTGTGGCCTGTACTTGAGGAAGTGATAATAAAATGATGGTGAAAATTCACTGAGACCGTTACACAGAACCCTCATTGACTGCGTTGTCTCTGTACCCGTCGCTCCTTCGTGGGTGCCCCACAACTGCTAACAGGTGACATTTTTTGCGGGGAATGCCAGTGATTGAACCAGGGTCTTGCACATGCCAAGCACGGCTGTGCCCCTCAGCCACGCCCTCCAAGTGACCACGTGTGGAAGGGCTCCCATAGGCCTTCCTGTGGTGTCCGGGATTTGAATCAAGGCCGCAGGAGGAAGTCAGCATTTGCCCCCTTAGTCTGAAAGCTTCCTGTTGGGCTGGAGAGTGCTGTGATGTTGGAAGAGAGTTGGCGTCTCCCCAGCGGTGGCCGAGGTGCCCCCGCCTGGTTTTCAGGGTGTCTGCAGCGGCTCCCACTCTCAAGCCTGGGGGAGGCTGTCTGTGCTGTTCCGCTCTGAGCAAGCCAGCCCCCTCCTCTTTCCTCCTGCCCTCTGCTTGTGTCTGGGGCAAGGTGTGGGAGCAGGGGCCGGCACACTGCAGGACCCAAGGCGGCGGCTAGGGCGGGGGCGGGGCAGATCCTGGCTGTGGGGCTGCTGGTGTGGCTGGGGCTTTCTGCCTGCGCTCGGCCCCATGACAGACCCCAGAAGAGGAGCCTGGACACACCAAGTGCACGCGATGGTGCTGCATCCTGCTAGCCCTGGGGTTCCCCATGTCTAAGTGAAGGGGTTAGGTCCCCCAGCAGCCAGTACGAGGCTGGATCGCAGTGGTAGATGGTAGCTGGGGAAAGCAGACGGGCAGCAGTTTCACGCACTGCATTGCATGGCTGAACTCACTGCCTCTGTCCCTGTGGGACAGGGTTTTCCGCCGAGATCGCAGTTAATCGTCATTAAAAGAACCTGTGCTCACAGGGGCCACGCTGCCTGCCGAGTGTCACAATACCAGGGCAGAGGAATGGAGAGCTGGGTTTTTCCTACCAGAGCCGGAGGGCTTTTTCTTGTGTATTTATTGCAATACCATGTCTAATAGGCAGCCTCTGTGAGGAGCAAGGGGAGCACAGGGCCGGAATGTCCCCGCAGGGACGGTGCCTGCCGCTGAGCCCGCTGGTGAAGGCGCTGTCCCTTTAAGTGGGATTGGCCCTGGGAACGCTGCGGCTGGGGAGCTGGGGGGCGGGCTGGCGGGAATGTCTGCTGCGGGGAGGTCCCCGCCGGCTTCCCCGCCCCTCGCCCCGCCCACACCGCTCAGGTTCTCCTTGGCCACCCTTGCTGCTGATTCATCCGCAGGCGCAGGCTCGCCCCGAGGCTGCCGCTGGGTGGAGGACTCCGGCTTCTCCAGACGCTGGGGCGGGGTGGGGCGGGAGGGGGGTGATGGGCTGGAATGGCTCAAGCCTTGTGGGATTGTGACCGGAATGAAGGGGGAGGACAGGCTGGGCCAAGGTCACTCAGCTGGCCCCGGGCAGCCGGCCTGTCTCACCCAGACCCCTGTCTGGCTTCTTCCTGCAGGCTGCCTCAAAGATGACCGAATCGTCTTCTGGACATGGATGTTCTCCACTTACTTCATGGAAAAGTGGGCCCCCCGGCAGGACGACATGCTCTTCTATGTTCGCCGGAAGCTGGCCTACGCCGGCAGCGAGAGCAGTGTGGATGGGAGGAAGGTGTGTGAGCCAGTGCCCAGCATCCCAGGCCTGCGGGTCTTTCCCCCAAAGCCCCTCGTGTCCGAGGCTGCACGGTATCTGCGAGCCTCCGCCACCTGCACGCTCTGAGTCCACACTCTGGCACGTTGTCTTGGGCTGTGCAGGGCCACGCTGCGTGTCCTCACTGTCCTGGGCATCCCGGCCACGAAACACGCAGGCCAGCTGGTGTGGCAGCCGCTGACCCGGGGGGGCCGTAGCATTGGGCTGGGGAGGAGGGCCAGCGCTCAGTTCGCAGAGCGGCCAGGGAAACCAAGGGTCTGAAGATGGGCGCCTCACCACAGCGGCTGGAGGAGTCGGGAGGCCCACAACCCCCTCTGTTTTCAGCAGTTTTAGTACTTCGCACGGTGTTTAAGCTTCTCACACGCCAAGCACGGACATGCCTTGTGTTCCTCTGAAAACAAAGCGCGAGCTGGGTCTGGGTCCAGCCGGCCTGGCTACAGAAGCCCAGGACCTGGCTTCCGGCCCTGCGTTTGCTGTTGGGGCCCAACGGGCCCCGGCCTGTGCTGGAGCCTGGACACATGGAGAGTAAGCCTGCAGTGAGCCGCCAAGCCTCCTGCCGGCCGGGGAGGGACCAGTGGGAGACACGGCCTCTGGCCATGGTCAAGGAGCTGAGAGGCGGAGGTACAGTAGGCATGGGCCAGGTGGGCATGGAGGCCTGGCAGGGCGGCTCAGTGGAGGTGGCAGGCAGGGTGCCCTGTGAGGGTGAGAAGGGCCCTGGTGGTAATGGGTCCTGGGAGCCCAGCCCTAGCCCTCAGCGCCTCAGCTCGGCCCACCGCATCCTGCCCCGTGTACAGTTGGCGGGCCAGCTCTCAGACCAGCTCTGAGATTCATTGTGTGCCAGTCTGTCCAGTTTCCATGCTGGGGCACAGGGAAGACCCCTGGGAGGGTGGGGCCTTCCCCTCAGGGCACCTCGGAGGCCCTGGGGATGCCCATGGCAGGGAGGGAGGCCTCAGGGAGCTTCCTCATGCTGCAGACCTTGGGCTCTGTCTCCAGCCACCCGCCCCGTGGGGCTCTGCGGGAATCAGGTGGCAGGGAAGCTTTGTGTAAAATGTTGGTCTCTGCCCCAAGGCAAAAGTTATTGTAACGAGAAGCCCCAAGGAGGCCAGGCTATGTGTGGGGTCCTCTCAGTGGTACCCTGAGCTTCAGATGTGGACAGAGTCCCCGCTGTGGTCAGGAGGACAAGAAAAGGGGACAGATCTGTGTCCTATGGAAGAGGCAGGTGCAGAGATGGGGAGGGCCTCAAACGGGAAAGGAACAGCCTGGGGAGATCAAGGTCAGCCCCGAAGCAGAAGCCCCTCCCCCACAGAAGGGACTCAGACCTGGCTCTGTCCTCATGGAGCCCAGTCTATAGGGACAGACAGCCCAACGGATGCTGTCCAGGGCCACCAGGGCTGTGATGGGGAAGAACAGGGCCCGTGGGGCTGCAGAAGGGAGTGCCATGTATCTCTCTGCCTGGAGGACAGAGGGCATGGTGGACAGAGGACAGGCCTGAGGCAGGGACGGCCCCTGCACTGTGGGAGGCAGCAGGGGGCACACACCATCCACGGTGTGACACAGCATGTGTCATAGAGACTTGCCGGAAGGTTGGCCAGGGCTGTATCTGGCGCAGTGTTTGGAGGTTGAGGAGTCACGAGGAGGCATTTTCCTGCTCACCAGGCTGCAGTGCCAGAGGCGGTCTGCAGGGGGAGATATAGGATGTATAGCTCTTTCTTCAGCTGCAACGTTGTAAGGAGGGCACTGGGCCTGCGCACTGCTAGGTCTCTGCGGCATGCACCGCCCCGCTACCTCCCCTCCCCTCCCCTCTGTGTACCCAGTTGCCACGGCAACCAGCTGGTTTCCCGGTCTAGCCTAAGAGTATAGGTGGGTAGAGCCATAGCTGCAGTGTGGGTGGCACAGGATGCCGGGATGCCCGTACCCTGCCCCCAGGACACCTTGGGGATCTGGGGAGGAGTGCCCTGGATTCCCTGTGTGCTCTGCTCACCGCGCCTGGGACAGAGCCCCTGTTCCCACACAGCCTTCAGCGGTGAGAGGCACGGCACCTGTCTGGCCTGCTCTGTGGGTGGCACCTGCCGCAGTCTGAGGCAGCACACTGTCCTAGACGCAGTCAGGGGGCACAGCTGGCGGGGGCGCAGCTTCTGGGGTGCAGTTCTGCTCCCCCGGCCTTGTCACTGCTGGTAGAGTTTCTTGAGCATAAGAGACGTGCGGGAGATGATGGGTGCCTGGATGGCAGCACCTGGTGGCCGCGTCTGTCCCCACTGGGGCGGCTGTCCACAAGGCTCCGGCACTGCCTGGACCGTGCCCTGAGGCAGACACGGACACCTTCCTGTGCAGCTGCCCTTTCTGCCTGCTCTGTCATTCTGCCAACCTGAAGCTAGCCATGTGGCCGTGCGGGGCCCTTTTCCTTCCTTTCGTGGAGGTGGCGGAAGTCGGCCGAGCACACACCCGCACTTCCTGTCTGCTCTCTTGGAGGGGATGAGACAAGATGACCGGGGCCCTAAGACCTGGGGGAGGTAGCCAGGCGGGCGATGCAGGGAGACTAGGAGACCAGGACTGCGGCCTGGGACCTCCCATCAGATATGCTGTGCTCACTCCAAGGCGGGCCTTCTGCGCCCATGGATCCCACTCTGTCTCTGGGCACGTGGGCACCGCCCAGCAGGGTTTCACTGTGCCCCAGAGCCGAGTCTGCAGGAGCCTCCTCCGTCCAGAGGCTGCGTCCGTCTGCCTTTTTGTCTCCTCCGCACTTTTCCTTCTGGAGAGGCCCAGACACCTGGTCCTCTCGGAGCTGTCCCTGTGTGTGACTGATACATCTCATCTCCACCTGCTGCAGGGCTGTGGCCCTTGCCTTCTGGGATTGCTATGAGCGCGAAAGGGTTAATAATTTGCAAAACACTGAGCCCAGCTGCTGCTGCCCCGGGCCCTCAGGAGCTGGCCAGCATGCGGAGCTGGTCTTTAATGACACACTGGAAGGCATTTGATTGTCGTGACCTTGTGGCTGGTTCTCTAGGTCCCTCCTGCGGATGAGGAAACCCGGGCTCCGAGAGTGGCTCCTGATCACGGAGCAAAGCTGGGAAGAGAACAGGGGTCCCTCCCCTGAACGGGGGCACGGCCTTGACCCTCACCTGTGCCCTGTGCCACAGGTACCCGAGGCCGAGCCCGAGGTGGAGGTGGAGGTGTACCGGCGCGACTCCAAGAAGCTGCCGGGCCTGGGAGATCCCGACATCGACTGGGAGGAGAGCGTGTGCCTGAACCTCATCCTGCAGAAGGTAGGGGCAGGCGGGCGGGCGGGCGGGCAGGTAGGGCCCAGCCTGGGACAGCTACCCTCACACACGCTTCCTGTGCTGCCTTCCAGCTGGACTACATGGTGACCTGTGCCGTGTGCACACGCGCAGACGGGGGCGACATCCACATCCATAAGAAGAAGTCCCAGGTGAGCCTGCGGGGAGGCAGCCTGGCTGTGGGGTCCCCTGCTGCCCAGGCTGTGTGCGCTGCAGGATCCTCCTCTTCCTCCTCCTGCCCCGCCTCTTCCTCACTGCCCTGCCTGGGGGTCCAGAGGGGTCTGAGCTTCCACGCCCAGGCTCTGTGTCACAGCCCGGAGCACAAGCCTGGCTTTGGCTCTGGGCGGTGGGCCTCTCTCGGTGCAGCTCAGTGGGAGAGCACTTGCCTAGCAGCAGGCTTGTGGCCCTGGGCCGCATCCCCACACGGCACTATGGGAACATCTTTGTTCTGTTTTCTTTTAGCAAGTGTTTGCCTCTCCCAGTAAGCACCCCATGGACAGCAAAGGGGAGGAATCCAAGATGAGTTACCCCAACATCTTCTTCATGATTGACAGCTTCGAGGAGGTGAGCCGCCTGGCCTGGCTGTGGTGCCCTTGGCTTCCTTTTGGGGTGTCTGAGGGTGAAGGCCTTCTTATGTAGGAGGTGTTGGACAGCCTGGTGCAGGGAAGGGCCTGGGTGCCGGCCAGTGTGGCCCCCTTCCCAATGCTTGCCTGAGGGAAGGGAGTTCTCCCAGCTGTGAGCCTCGGTTTCCTCATCTGGACATGACCGCTATAGCTGTCCACCCTGTGTACTTGTGGGGCTGAGGACCCCGGACTCCTGGCGAGGGTGCGATGTAAACTCAGACTGTTCACGGCTGTGGGACTGACCCCGAGGTCCCCACGCCTGCACTTCTCAAGCCCCGGGCCAGGCGGGGGTGGGGCCTTCGTTCTAAAGCAGGGCAGGTGGGCCCTGGAGAGGGTGGTGGCCAGGAGGAAGCCACTGATGCCTTCCACGCGGCCCTCCTCCAGCAAAGCCCAGGGCGAGGGCGGCTGACCTTCTGCTGGCTCAGGGCTGTCAGGCCAGGTGAACCCCGAAGACAGTGAGAGGCCGGGAGGTGAACTGTGACCCTGAAGCCACACCGGCCTGGGGACAGCAGGTCAGCAGCATCGTAGGATGTGGCCATGCCTGTCTGGGACACCAGGGTCCTCCGAGGAGGAGCCCTGGCAGTGCCACTGGGCTCTTGACTGAGCTTGGGGACAGAGGTAGAAGTGAGGTGGGCTGGGCAGGACTGTGCCCTCCAGCCGGCACGGAGGGGCCCGGGGAGCCTCACAGCCTTGCGACCATCCAGCTCGACAGCGTGAGGTCCTGTGGCCCAGCCTGAGGGCCTGCGCTGGCCCTGTCCCCAGCAGGGCTGCTTTATTGTGAAGACCCAGGACCCCTTGAGCCCTGGAACGGTCAGGGGCCTGTGGACCAGCGGTCTGACACTCCCTGGTGTTACTGTGTCCTCTCTGCACCAACCTTAGGTGTTCAGTGACATGACCGTGGGGGAAGGAGAGATGGTCTGCGTGGAGCTGGTGGCCAGTGACAAAAGCAACATGTTCCAGGGGGTCATCTTCCAGGGCTCCATCCGCTACGAGGCGCTCAAGAAGGTGTACGACAACCGGGTGAGTGTGTGCCCAGGCTGTGTCCTGTCCTCTCTGTGGTCACCCCAAGCTGCACAGGCCCTGCCCACCCCAGGGACTCGGCCATCAGGCTGTTTTGAGGGTTGGCCTGTGTTGGGGCTTCACAGTGTATAGGGCACCTGCTTCCCATGGAAGTGAGGGCAGGCGGCGTCCCTGCCCTGCCACCCGGAGTGACAGCTGGGAGTGCGGGCCCAGCCCCCATAAGCCCCTCCTCTCTGTTGCTGGAGGAACAGGTTACCCCTGCAGTGCACACCGTCCCGGGGGGCCGGGTGCAGTGCTGTGGCCGGGCCAGGCTGGGGCGTGGGTCCTTGGGATGGTATGGCCACATCAGCAGCCATCAGACGCCCTCCCAGGGCCCTCAGGGCTGGTCCCCCGCCTCATGTCCTGAGGGTGGGGTCCTGTGGAGCTGTCCCCAGTGCGTCCACTCAGCCATGTCCTCTGTCACAGGTGAGCGTGGCTGCGCGCATGGCCCAGAAGATGTCGTTTGGCTTCTACAAATACAACAACATGGAGTTTGTGCGCATGAAGGGGCCCCAGGGCAAGGGCCACGCCGAGATGGCCGTGAGCCGCGTGTCCACCGGGGACACCTCCCCCTGCGGGACGGAGGAGGACTCCAGCCCGGCCTCACCCATGCACGAGCAGGTAAGGGCTGTGCGCCTCCCGTCCCCTCGCCATGCCCCAGTCATGCAGTGGCTTAATTTACTGTGTCTCCCTGAGGCAGAAGCCTGGGAGCCAGGCAGTGAGCCTGGTGGGGCGGAGCAGAGCTGGCCGCCCTCTCCTGTGAGGCTGGGCGGAGGTCACAGGCCCTGGGAACAGCTCATGTGTTTGCGGGGTGCTGGCGCTGTCAAGCACCCCATGAATGGCGTGAGTACCCTGCCCGGGCACTGGGAGCACTGCCTAGTCATGAGTCATGGCCAGGGTTGAAGCCTGCTTGGCAGTGGTGCCCACTAGTCACTGTGGCCTGGGCCCAGGCTGACGTGGGCGGGCCTCCTTGCCCAGGTCTGGGCTGCAGCCTGCCTGGCCCTGTGCAGCAGACCCTGGGCTGGGGTCTGGGCCTGCTGCTCTTACTCTGGCTCAGCTTTCCCACTCAGAGCCAGGGTGTGAGCACTGGCTTCCTGCCATGTGGGAGCCTTGGTGCGGCTTGGGTGTGGCCTGGGCAGGGGGCTTGGCCCTCCGGAGTGCCCCCATAGTGGCTCAGGGTTACTGCCTGCTATTGTTGGCTGGGAATGGAAATGCCAGGCGCCTGCCAGGAGGTGCACCTACACCGAAGGCCTCGAGGCCACCTCTGTTGGAGTCTTATGTCACTTCTCTTCTTTTCCTGGCGTCTTTTGCAGTCCGTGTATTTTCTAAGCCAAACAGAACCAACAAGTGCTGTTTTTGGAGGATGGGTGGGAGGGTCCCTGGGCTTTTCCACCCTGAGATGCAGGACTCGTCCTCTCCCTGCCCGGCGGCCCCACAGGGTGGAGATGCCCGTAGCCCTGCGGCAGAACTGGGCAGAGTCTGGCGTCAGGGTTTCGGAGTGACCACGTGTGTGGCTTCTTCCCGTCAGGCCTTGCTCCCTCCACCTGCCAACTAGAGTGGCCGTGAGGGGCTGCGGGGCCCTAGGAGGGGCAGCAGGGTGGATTCTCCACGCTGCCACCTGCGGTGTGCGCCCTGTGGCTGTTCTGTCCCCAGGGGCCCCTCACAACCCCGGCATGACAGATGCAGACTGTGTGTATTGCAGTGTCTGGTGTTTGTTTTTCTTCCCTGGCTTTTGGGAGCACCGTCTGGAGCCCAGCGGCCGCCGGGGACTCTGGTGGATGTCGGAGCTGTGACAATGAGGCCGATGGGGCTCCCGGAGTCTCAGCCCAGCTCAGCTTCTGCTCTGATTCTTGTTTGCATGGGGAGGAGGGAGGAGATGGGCCAAGTTCCCTCTGCCTGGAACGCCCTTCCCCCCCTTCTTCACCTGGCGAACTCCTACTCGTCCTTCAAGACCCAGCGGGAGCAGCATCTCCTCCAGGAAGCTTGCCGATTTCTCGGGCTTTGCATCCCTTGTGCCACTGCTCGCACACCTGTGCTTCCCTTTCTGTCTCAGTGCCAGCATGCCGTCTGTGGTTGTCACTTTGAATCTGTCTCCCTCGGCAGACTGGGTTATTTGGGGGCGGGGACTGGTGTCCTGTGCCCACCTGTCCCGAGTGGGTCTGGAGAGTGTTGGAGGGGGCAGAGCTCGCCTTGTAGCTATAGTGCATCTCACCAGTGGGTGTGGGGAGCTAAAGGGCAGGTGTGCTGGCCAGGACTGCACCTCACACGTGCCTGTCCTGCTGGCCAGCGACTGGAGGCAGGTGTGCTGCCCCTTCCCTTCCTCCCTCTTAGGGCCGCCCTGCCCCCACTCCAGCCCCACAGCAGCTCAAGGTCCGGTGGCCCGCAGGAGCCCTGCCTCGTCCAAGGTGGCAGCAAATGCTCTGCCAGCCACCTCACCCACCCCTCACCAGCTCCCCTGGAGCCCTTGAGGGTGTCATGTGCGCCACTTTGTGACTGTGCGTTTGTCCGCAGGTGACCTCCTTCAGCACACCCCCAACACCCGAGCGGAACAACCGGCCCGCCTTCTTCTCCCCGTCCCTCAAGAGGAAGGTGCCCCGGAACCGCATCGCCGAGATGAAGAAGTCGCACTCGGCCAACGACAGCGAGGAGTTCTTCCGGGAGGACGACGGCGGAGGTGCCTGGGCCTGTTACCCCTCCATGTTGTGTCCCCTTGTTCATTCGTGCCCAGAGCATGGTGCCATGTGGCAGGAGTGGAAGATGGACAGACTGACAGACAGACAGACACCCTGCCACGGGGGCTCCTGTGGCCCAGGCCGGTCTCTGCCCGAGGGCCATACAGACGGCATCCGCTGCTTCCTTCTCTTCTGATCTCTGGCCTGGGTGCCCCCTTCGGAACTTTCACCCAGGTGTCCCTCGTGGCTGCCCAGCAGCCCTGCTCTCTGGGGACATGTATGTCCTCCCACTGGCCGCTGCCTTGGCCTCAGTGGTCAGTCCCTCTGCCCGTGAGCTGTGTAGCCAGAAGTCAGGTGTCCCCTCAGACTCTTGGGCCCAGGAAGCCACTGGAGGGACCAGGCACCTGGCAGTCCATGGGGAAAGTGGCACAGACAGGAAGGTTCTGGGAGCTCCGCTGGCGAGGCCCGGGCGTCCTCCCTGTCTATGGGAGGGGACAGGGCCGCACATTTGCAGAGCGCACTGAAGTGGGCGGACGCTGCCGCGGTGCCGGCTGAGCTCCATCCCGGGCTAGCCTGGGGGTGGGGACCGGGGCTGCAGCCCTTACGGGAGCTGGTGTCTGATCCTGACCCTGGACCTGCAGTGAGGCCAAGTGGGGTGGCTGGGGTATGGCCTCAGCCTGTTCCTGCGTGACCCCAGTCCTGAAGCCCCCATGCCCAAAGTTGGCAGAGCCAGGTTCTGGTGACGGGCCTTCTGCAAGGTGTACCTGAGCCAGGTAGTGCTGGCTGGAGTGCAGCTGTCCTGCGAGGGTCCCTGGGCCTGACAGTCTTCTCTTCCCCAGCTGACCTACACAACGCCACGAACCTGCGCTCCCGGTCCCTGTCTGGCACGGGGAGGTCCCTGGTCGGGTCCTGGCTGAAGCTGAACCGAGCCGACGGGAGCTTCCTTCTCTATGCACACTTGACCTACGTCACTTTGCCGCTGCAGCGGATCTTAACAGGTAATGCAGTGGTCTCGACACAGTCCTGCAGGCAGGCGGCCTGGCTCCAGGACAGGTTCCTGGGGCCCTGGGCATCGCAGGCGCTGTCCCCGGGGTTTCCATGTGGGATCCAGGGCTCCCCACTATAGGTGTCACCGGAGGCGGTAGCTTTGCCTTGCTATCCTGGGTGGCCATGTTACTGGGTGTTGCCACCTTGTTGACCTGGACCTGTAGCCCTGCTGGCCAGTTTGGGCCGGTGGCTTCTAGTGGCCCTACTAGCTCTGCTCTGGTGCTTGCAGTCCTGTGGCCTGAGGCCACACGTGCCCAACACGTGTGGTGGTTCCTTCTGTCAGCAGAGCCAGGTGCCCACGGTGCCTGGTGTGGAGCCTTACTGTCTTCCGTCCTGCCCTAGACATCCTGGAGGTACGGCAGAAGCCCATCCTGATGACCTAGTGTGGCAGAGCCACACGGAGCCCTGGCCCTGAGGCCTGGGGACTGCTGCCAAGTGCCTACCTGTCACCGCCACCGGGGTCTTCTGTGACAACCAGCGCCAGGGCTGCAGCCAGGCAGGGCCGCTCAACTCCGGGGCCAGGGCGACCCACAGACACCAGCCCAAACTGAAGTGCCTCGTCCTCCTCCCCCGCTGGCTCTGCTCCTGCCCTGCACCCTGTCCTCAACCCCTGCCCATCTTCGGAGCACCCTGTACCTAGAGAGGGCCAAGGACGCCAGGAGGCTACAGACAGGGCAAGGACAGCTAGGTCTGGGTTGGGCCTGGCCTCGGGCCACATGCCAGCTGGACACTTAGCAGGCAGAGGCCACCTAGCCGGCACTCCGTGAGTCAGACTGGCTGCCCTTCCATCCAAGGCCCTGGGAAGGTTTTGTAACCCTTGAACTTCAGCATCTGAGTCCATCCCGACAAACCCTCCCCGTCACGTTTTGTCACAATGGGTTCCTGTGGGGAGATGGGGGACATGACTTATTCAGTGGCTTTGCCCTGGGCTGGGAATACCTCGCCCCACGCCCAGTTCCAGAACATTCTCGAGCTGAGCAGACAGCCCTGATCCCCCCAGAATGGCCTTTGCTTCCAGCCAAAGAACATCGCCAACACACATGCCTCCATCCCGGGCCATCGGCTCTGCCTCGGCTGGAGGGACCTGCAAAACGGGTCCTCAGGACAGGTGGGAGGGCTTGTAGCCAGGGTGTCTGGCGGGAGCCAGGGTTGGCATCTTCCTGCGGGGCTCCAGGCACATGGTATCTTTTAGGGCAGGAGGGACTGAAGCTGTCCCCTTGCCCGACTTCCGGCAGCCAGTGTACTGTTCTAGCCCAGGCCACCCTCTGTGGCCAGAGGAGCTGCTTGTGTGCGTGCACGGCTGCAACTGGCCTTTCTCCAGCACTCGAGCGCCCCCTGCCTGCCTGGGAGTACACTGAAAGCTGCAACTCTGTTGCTGTTCTGATTTAAGGCCCTGAACCCCTAGAGGGCTCTGGGGACCCGAAAGACCTCTTTTTGCCAGGAGAGAGAGCAGGAGCTGTTCTCCTATCTGAGTCTATTCCGTGGGCTCCGGGGACAGGGACTACTTTGGGGCTTTCTCCGGATTTTGTATGTTGTTATTAAAAGTGAGCTATTGCATTTCATTCTGCCTCAGTTTTCCCACCAGTAAAATGGGGCCGATACCACCTACCTCACTGACATCTCCAGGGTTCGAGTGCACAGCCAGGTCAGGGTGTGATCGAGGATTGTTCCCATCACGGGCTGCTCCGCAGTGGGGAGGATCCGACATCCGCACGCCTCGTGTCTGGCTCAGACTTCAGCTGTAGCTCAGCCTTCCCAGGGTCGCGTGCTCACCAGTGTCTTAGGGCCACAACCAGGTCACAACCCAGAGTGCCCATTACCCTTCCCAGGTTTGCAGCTGAAAGACCTATAGGACAGGGACTTTGACCCTGGTCATTCTGGACAGTGACAGCTGGGGACCCTGATCGTTCTTCCTGAGAGGAGGCCTCCCTGCTGGAGAGGGGTGGAGCTCCACGAAGCCCCTCCCTTGCGCCGCCCCAGCCCCGCCCCCAGGCTGGGAAGGTGGGAGCTGGGGTAGCTAAGGACCAAATGCAGGCACAAGTGAAGGGCCTTCGCCGGTCACAGGAACGTGCAGATGTTGAGTCTGTTTATTTCCGCTGTGCCCCTGAGCTAGGCCTTAGGCCCCCCGGATGCAGGACTCTAGAGGTCACTGTCCACTTGTAAAGCCTGTGAGCAGCTGCACTCTGAGGAGTGCTTCTGATACTGAACTTGAATCATACTTAAAGATGCTGGACGCCTGGACTGCTAATGGTCACCCTGAGGTTTGCTGTTTCAGAATAATAACATCAGAAAAGTGTCAGAACAGAGCCCAGCACACACACACACACACACACACACACCCCGTGCCGATACACTTTTGCTCCTCGAAGGTCAAGTTCCGTTTCCCAGGAGCATGCCACACAGGGATGACCGAAGCATGCGTTCATATCTTGGGTGGGAACTGGAATTCAAGTAGTTTCCTTTTAGGAAATCTAGGTTTCTGTGTTTTAGGACATCAAGCAGAAGGGGGGGGGGGCGTTGGGTTTTTTTTTTTTTTTTCATTTCATTTAAAAAATGTCACAATCCCAGATCCTTTTTAGGGACAGTTTCCAGCTCTTCTACTTCCGGTACTGGGAGACCTGGTGGCATTAGGCTACCTTCCAGGTGTCAGGCTGGACCTTCTTGTCACCTGTAAAAGCAGCCAAGGCTTGTGTTTTTCAGAAGGTGGTGATCATTTAAAACACAAATAGCAGAGAAGTAGTCAAGAGAAAACAGGAGCAAAGAGTTGTCCGGCCCAGAGTGGGTGGCAGCGAGGGGAATCGGTGTTAGTGTTGGACACGGGGACAGTGAGCCATTACTAGCCAGCCTCTGTCCACAGGGAGGAACCAGAGGAAGAATATGGGACCGTGCTCCTGTTTCCCTCCAGAACTATATACTTCCACTTAGAATCGAACCCACATCCAGTTTTTGCTGTCATAATCACAAGTAGATTAGTTAGTAGAAGACCTGGAAATAAAAATAAAAACTGTTTTGTTCTTGTTTTTTCTTTAAGGACATTCCAGTCCCCATGCAGTTGGTATACTCTAAAGGCTAAAATTGTTGACCAAAATTCTTTGAAACTTTTTCTAGTAAAAATCTGCCAACCTGCCGGCTCTCATGGCGTACTGCTGTAATCCTAGTCCTTGGGAGGCTGAGGCAGGAGGATTCCAAGTTGGAGTACCACTTGGGCAGCTTAATCTCGGTAGATTTCTCAGTTTTCCAGGTTAGCTGACGCCTGGTTGAGTGTCTTGACACTATATGGGTTGTCCCTATCCAGGCTTGCTCTTGTCCCGGTGTCAGAAAGCAGTGTCCTTTCTAAACAAGACAGGGACTGACTGAGAGATGTGACAGTGCCCATGTCCCCAGAATGTGGGTGCAAGCAGCCTGTGCAGGGGCCACAGTGCCCCCAGGTCCTGCTGGCTGGGGCTGGTGCCGCCGGGTCTTCTCTTCCCTTTCACTGACCAGCTACTCTGTGGAGAAGGGACCCCCTGGGGCCCACAGACACCAGCACACAGAAGCCAGGTGACGCTTCGTGACCTCAGACACAGAGGGAGGCACGGAGCATGAGGAGAGTTTGTGTTTACAGTTTTTCTATTACTCCTAAGGCAAGTTGGCATTTTTATCATTAGCAAGTCCAGGCCTTGAACTTGGTTATGAGAAGGAAGAGCGGTCTTGCAGCTCCGTCGCGAGCCTTCTTCCCTTCCTTCATCTGACTTCAGTCTTCTGCTTTGCAGGTCAGGAAGCTGAGATGTAAATAATCTTGTACGGTTTCCAAACGAACTACATGTATACGAGTAATTAAATCTGCAAAGAAAGCACTGGGATTTTTTTTCTTTTTTGGGGGGGGCTACTTTAGGCTCAACTCATGATTTCTACAAAATATGTTTAAGCAAAAGCACCGCGTTAAGCATCCGTTGGACACAGGAGTAAGCTCATGGTAGTGCTGTTCCTACAAACTGCGCCCACACCCTCCTCAGCCAGCAGAGATCTGTAGGCAGGCTCTGGCGCGCTGCTAGCTTTGCTTTATGAGTTCATTTCTTTGCAAAGTTGCTTTGCAGTTAGGTATTAAACTTACTTTTCTTTGGCTTCTCTAATCTGTACCTTAGTTATTTTCTTTCTGTGATATGCATTTTACAACATTACAACAAAGGGATCATTTAATGAGTGAATCTTAATTTGCCCCCGAGTCCTTCCATCTCTGGAGCTTTCACACGGTACTGTTTTGGAACAGAAGCTGGGGGCCGGTAGGAATCACGCTGCGCTCCAGGGGAGTCTGCGAGGGGACACTGTCTTTACGGGATGCGTCCCAGGTGTGGCCCTCAACTCCCACCTGCATACACCCTAGCTGATATGCTATAAAATGCCCCAGGCTTTTTCTAGGGAATGCTTTCCAACTCCCAGAAGTGGGAAATGACTGGTGTAGAGGGCAGAACTTGCATCTGAGGTTAGCAATTCGAGAGGTAAACTCCTGCCTTCTGGAAGGTGATGTTTTGGACCATGTAGTCTCGTTGCCAGCCCCCGGAGCATTATGGGGGATGCCAGGTGTGTGTGCATGTTTTCCAGCTCATGCTCCCAGGCATCTTGTGAGTCCAGCATAGGTAGACACAGCCTCAGAGCCAACTTCATGCAGTGGGTTTTGCTTTATTAGTGTGGGGTTTTTGTTTGGTTTTTTTTTGAGACAGGGTCTCACTATGTAGCCCAGGCCAGCCTCGAACTCACAGCAATCCTCTTGCCTCTGCCTCCCAAGTGCTGGGATTACAGGTGTGAGCCACCACACCTGGAACTGTGGTATGTGGTAGCGGGGATCGAACTCGGGGACCTTGCGCTTGCCAGGCAAATGCCAGAACCACTGAGCTAAATCCTCAGCCCTGCAGTGGGTTTTGTTAACAGCTGGGGGGCCTCCTGTGTCACAGCTGATGGGCGGAAGTAAGGCCTAGGACTGTACTGAGGAGAGGTGAGGGACAGGAAGGAGGCTGTGAGGAAATCGCACTCAGGATAGTGAGATTTCCCTGGGAAACAAGTCTCCCTCGGGCCCAACAAACTCCGTTCTTGTTAAATATTATCAGGAAGGCCTTATAAAACAGTCACTCAAAACATCTGCAGTGGGCGTGGGGGAAAGGCTTCGGAGGCTTCCTGGGGTGTCCTTCCTGTCACACCGGCCCCTGGAGGCTCATTCTGGGGTCTCAAGCTTTCCCTCGGGACTCTGGTGGCTTTCAGGAGCCACTGTCAGGCAGGGAGCCTTCGGGATCCAGTCCTGGGAAGAGCAGCTGTGACGCGCGCACCAGGAAGAGAGCTGTGTCCCCGAACTGGTTGTGGAAAGGTTCTGTGCAGCTGGGACGCTGAGAGGAAGGAAAAGACCTGCTTCCGGGGTGATGGAAGGTTGTCTCCTCCTGACCGTGTGGCCGAACTGCTGCCAGGCAGCAACTCCTGCAAGCAGAGACTGCCTTTTCTTCCTGTATGCGCGAGAGGGGTCATCCTCACCTTGGACTCTGACTTTTAATAGACTAACTAGGTTGCTCAGTTTGAAATAACCATGGTTTTTAGTGAATTTGATTATATTTTCAATAAACAGTTTTGCTCAAAACTAGCCAATTCCAGAAACTGCTTTGGTCACTGAAAGACACTTCCGGATTCTCAAGGGCTCACTGGGAAAAGCCCCATGGACCAGCCATCTCCATCCACGAGCCACAGCCTTCGGAAAGCAGGGCCTGCATTTTCTCCAGGGGACGCAGGGCCACCGCTCACCTCCCTGAGGGCAGTGACACTGGGCTGACACATTGGCCCAGCAGTAAGCTCACACAAACCTGGCGGTTCTCAAGACTCAAGGAGCCTCAGAGCCACTATTTAAACCAAGCGGCTGCTGGTGAGATGCTCTGACAACTCCACGTGCACCTGAAAAGCCGGCAGCTGGGCTGGGTGTAGCGCTCTTAGCACTCGACTCCTGGGTGCCAGGTCCTGGGTTCAGTCCACAGTTCAAAATAAAAACAGGCCAGGCACGGTCACCCTGGCCTGCAATCCCAGCACTGGGGTGCCGAGAGATCCCAAATTCAAGCTCAGCACGGGTAGCTTAGTGACTTAATGAGAACCCATTTTGGAATTTTAAAAAATTTAAAAAGGGCCGGGGATGGAGTTGTGAGGGCCCTGGATTCGATCCCCAGTCCCTTAAAAATAAAGACAAGACTGGGGATATAGTTCAGGGCTGCCATGCCTGCCTGGCAAGCACAAGGTCCTGAGTTCAATCCCCAGTACCACATACACATACACAAAAAAACCCCAGCCAAACAAACAAAAAAATAAAGCCCTCATTATATTAAATACTTTAAAAGGGTTAATTTTATGTGAATTCTATCTTGATTATAAAAATACTGGCTGCACACACTTGTATCCAGAAGGCTGAGGCAAGGGGATCGTGAGTTCCCAAAAAGGCTCTGCATTTGTGGCAGATTTTTGGAGTTGCTGGTCCATGGGCCACACTAGGATACTCTCTCATGGACGGGAAGGGCCTCTCCGAGGGATTCGGATTTGCCATCAGAGGGTAACAGTTCAGAACATTTTCACAATGTCTTTGCAGTATTCTTTTCACCAGGAAACAAGAGTAACGGGAAATTTCACAAAGTATGATCATGATCTCAAAGCACTAAAATAATTAGCATTTAATCTGTTGGGGCCGGGGATTTAACTCCTGGGTTTCAGTGCCTTTTTTATAAGATCCTGAGTTTGATTCCTGGTAGCCCTCCAAAAAAAGAATTTAATCTATTTCTTAGTAGTTTTCTAAGTCACCAAAAATTTTAAATTACATAAATTTAAAATGTTTTTTTCTTGATTATTTTTGATTCTCTTAATTTTAAAACGTTCTTAAGAGCATTCATTCACTCTTTTGCCTGAGACCTGAGCACAATTCCAGGTTCATTTTATCTTTTTGTTTGTTTGTTTTTTGAGACAGGGTCTCACTTTGTAGTTCAGGCTGGCCCTGAGCTCAGCCTCAAACTCATCACAGCAATCCTCCTGCCTCTGCCTCCCGAGTGCTGGGATGACAGGCGTGAACCACCACGCCGGGCACTGTGGTATGTGGTACTAGCTGCTGCTGGGTGTGAGTCTCCACACCCAGTATAGGTATGTGGTTACCGGGGATTGAACCCGGGTCCTTGCTCTTGCAAGACAAGCGCCGGAACCATTGAGCTAAATCCCCGGCTCATTTTATCTTTGAGAAATGGACTCGCCCTGGCTGATGCCATACCACCACTTCAGCGATGCTGCGCTCCTAATCCACTCTTGACCCATCTGCACTCTTGGCTCATCCTGCACAGGGAGGCGGCAGCCAGCCTGGTGCTCTGCTGGGACTTCCTGTGGCTCATCTGCCAGTGTCACCACCCAGTGCAGCACAACACACATGCATCAAATACTGATTGTTTACTTTCCTTTTATTCACATTTCATGGATTGTTACACTTCCTCAAAGGGATCATTCAAAAACTAATACAAACTGAGATTATATTGTCTGACAATTCAAGTATTTTAGTTGTAGAAAAGTTTCCTATTGAAAGTCCAAAGCAAACATTCTCCATTTGATTGCTACAGCTTTCCATCCCCCTCACAACTGTCTGCACCAACAGCAAGCTCTTTGTTCCGATCACAACTACTACTGGCAGAGCGCACGTGGGGCCAGCCCCGACCCACGGGCCACACAAGCCACCTCCAGAATGAGAACACGCAGTGTGCAGGGAACCATCTGGCGGGCAAAGCCTACGGTGCCTCACACTTGGGACTGTGACTCTGGAAATACCAGGATAGTTGGCAGATGCTCCAGGACAGATGTGTTTACTCTAAAACCATAGTGAACAGGCTCTCAGTGAAAACTTGTTTTGAACTCTTAATAGTAAGGTGAAATATTCTTTCTTCCACCCCAGAACAGGTAGATCTTTTTGGCATGCAGCATATAAAAGATATGACTGAGCACTGAAAGTGTAAAATAAAATCATCCTCTTGAAGAAAATCAGTCCACGAATGTTCAGACTTGTCCCTTTATGTAAAACACAATCTAAACTTTTTTTAAAAAAAAACTGGACATGTTGGCCAGGCGAGGTGGTGCACACCTGTAATCCCAGCTGCCTGGGAAGCCGAGGCAGGATTGCAAGTTCAAGGCCAGCCTGGGAAACTTGGCAAGACCCTGTCTCAAAAAAATTAAAAGGGCTGGGAATGTAGCTCAGTGGTAGAGTGTCTGCTCATGTTCAAGGCCCTGAGTCCAGTCCCCAGTAAGGAAAAAGCAAAACCTACAAAACCAAACCAAGCCAAAAAACTGGACATTTCCAGTGTGTAATTCTAGTAAGGAAGACAGCATTAACACTCAATTTTTTTGCTTAACAGGAATGTGCAAAAAAAGGCTGAGATGCACAAGTCAGTTCCAAAAAAAAAAAAACCACAAAACCATGGAGATACTTAGCATTTGTGAAGATGCAATTTGAGTTATAATTTTTTAAAAAAAAGTACACACCTCACTTTAGGCCAAATGTATGATAAACCTTATGGATTTTCAAACTAAACCTGAAAATGTCAGTCCACATGAAACATTCTACAGCCTGATTTCTAACATTTTGTTAAAAATAAATCAAAATAAAATCACTGTTGGATCACAATTGGCTCCCAACACAGTAGAGAACAGGTAAGCCCTCCGGGGGCCCTGCCTTCCCCCAAGTAACGTACAAGGAGTTGGAGTTTACAATAAAACCCACACGGGTTCTTTTGTACAAATACATAAAGTGGAGACCAACAAGTTCCTAAAGCATAGAAGAGTTTTAAGAAAATACTACATTTTTCCCTGTAATTTTCACTTTAACAGTGATAGTCTTAGCAGCAAAAATTTGCTGGGAATGTTAGAAAAAAGAAAGCAACACACATCCACTGATTTAAAAACAAACACGGTTTCGGGGTGCGAGGGAGGTTAAAAGGGTAACCCAATCACGATCTTTTCATGCCGTTTTTGTAAACATCCACGCCACGTGCAGGTGCTAACCAAGTTGTTTCTAGCAATGCTTGTGACTTACATGTCAGTTAGGACCGTGGGAACCTGTGGCTAAACTTGTGACATTCTGAAATCAGTCCCCCTTATTTCCACTGTATTTTTTTAAAAGCTGGATAATCCTATAAGCAACAGGGCATTATTTAAACAAAATCAACTACTTCCTTACTATAAAGCCATCCGTAACAAAAACCAATGAACACCCTGAAATCTACAACACAAATGCAAAAACCAACAGCCACTTCCTCCCTAGACTGCACAACACAGCTGAGTCAGACTACATCTGGTAATACACGAGCACATCTCTCTTGCATTTATTTATCCAAAGTCACACGCTGGGCCATCTCCTCTGGAACCAGAAACTGCTTAGTACCATGCAGCGCGAGCACAATCTCACGATCAACACTGGCCCACCACCAACCTCCAGTACTTAAGAGCTCCTCCTAAGACGTCTGCCTCTATAATACTTTGCCCGTAAGGACTGCAGTTTAAAAAGCACCTGGACCACCCAGTCATTCGGATTCTGAGGTCTCACACATGACAGACCAAAGACGAGAAGACACAAGTGCAGGAATATTTGGGCACCAACAAGAGGACCATCTACTACAAACGTGACAAGATTTGTGGGGAACCAAGTGGAAATTCAGGCATGAGGTCTTGTCTCTTGCTCACAGGCCGGTCTCCAGAGTGCTAGCATCAGAGAGCCAAGAGCTCCAACAGCCAACAGACGTGGACAATGTGCATAACCACGGCTCCCTTCCAATCGGACACACTCAACACCTCGCAGTTTAAAGAATGGATATTCCAGATAGCAAGTGCGTAATAAGCCTGCTGTCTAAAGGTAAAGGCAAAACTCCGCTATGTGATTTTCTCTTCCACTACTTCCTACTACTACTGCCTAGCGCACTCCCACAGCTCATATGATCAAAATCCTATGCAGTTTTACATTCGTAAGGCTCATATGGCACAAGAGACACCAGCACAGATTCCCCTGAAGTATGGTTTTCCTCTCCCTTTACTTTCTCCCTAAGAGTTTACTGTTCATGGTCTAGAAACGATCAAAATTTGTGCTTTTAAACCCATTCCTGGCAATCCCCTTCTCCAGGGAGCTAAGAAATAACAGCACCTCATGAACGGAAACTACAAACCCCAGGACCCCTTCACAAGCAATGCACTTCCTTCTAAAATGCAAAGGCAGTTCCTGAATTACAGTGAAGTGGCTCACAGGGTTAAAGGCGAACATCTGCAATGGACAGGCTGACACAGACAGAAAGACGGACACTGCAGGTGCTCAGCAGGACCCACCTTTGAGCTCGAGAACAAAACACAACAACAGGATGCAGGGACAAATGTCTCTGTCACAGCGTGGCGGCACGGTTCATTTGGTAAGAGCGCTGGTCGCAGAGATCAGGAAGCCCACGGAAGGAGAGCCGCACAGGCGGTTTCTTCCTGGCCGCCGCCGGACCCCACGGGGAAGGAAACCGCAGGCTGCATAGCCTTCGGGAGAGCTCCTCGGTACCCTGATTGCAGTCCGTTAAGAAATCACTTAGGGTTAGTTTAACAAGCAAATGAACATTAAAAAAAATCTTCCAAAAACTTTCATTCAAATGTATTTTGCACTTTTGACAGTTCCGAAGAAGGGAGAATACAGTCTCTTGACACTTAACATGGGAAGGTTTTATTGGCCTAATCTTCCTCGTGAGTCTTAAGTTATCTAGTCCTTAGAAGGTCAGAGAAGAGAAGAGAAGTTTAAGGGGCGGTGGGGGAAGCAGCAACTTGGCAACAATCCCTCGGACAACTGTGCGGGTTCAGGCTTCCTTTTTCTCCAGCAACATTTTGTGCAGCTCATCCGCATCCTCGCTCGTCTTCACCCGGATCAGCATGGTGGCAGGGGCGCTGGCGTTCTTCTCGTCCAGAGGGGGGTTCGGGATGCACACGATGAGGACGTTGTTCTTGCCCAGCCGCGAGCATGGCATGTTGGGCAGGACGAGGACGTTCAGCAGTATGTTGCCTGCATTCAGACAGGAGGGAGTTCACAGAGGGCTAAGGTTCCATGTGGAAGCAGCTTAGACCGAAGGGGTCCCCGAGAACCTTGCAGAAAGAGCGCTGGCCCGCCAGCCACCAGCAGTCTGCCCGAGGGGTGCTCCCTGTGCTTCAGGACAGCGGGGCACACCTCAGTCAGGTGTCCCAAGGAAGAGGATGAGGGCTCAGCATACCGGCAAGAGCAACATTGTTGTGACATTTCCAATTAGTCCCAGGGGAAAAGGCTTCCCCACATTCCCTTCTGTGCCACAGCTGGGGGTGTCTCTACGGGCTGAGTGCACCTTAGAACTGAGACCCTTGCTGGGCACAGCTCTCGAGCTTGGCCATGAGAGGGAAAGACAGGGCAGTCACTCGGCACCTGTGCTGTATAAAAATGACTAACCCCCTTCTCTATCTTCAGGGCTATGTTTCTAACATAAGGGAAAATGAAAACTGCTTTGGTTATAGTTCTAACCTCCTACGTTTTCTGACACAGTGTGTTCATGGGATGCTAAACCAAGTCTATAGAGTCAGGAAATGCAGGATGCTAGTGTCTGGAATGATCTCTTGCATGACACACATCAATAAACTTGAAAATTAAAAGCACTGCCATCAGTGAGGGACCAAGCGCCACACATTCCGTGACAAAGAGGATTTTGTACCACCTCAGAGGAAGGTACTCACCTAAGTTAGTATCGGCTCTCACTAAGAGCTGTGTCTTCTGATTCGCCGTGGGTTTTAAATGCAGGGTACCCACACCCTTCTCTTTAAATTCATTATCTTTCTTGTAAAATAGCTTACACCTGCAAAGCAAAGTAACAGACACAATCAGACCCCCAATGACAGGTCACAGAGTTTTCCAACGACCACTGCTTACAACTGAGTGACAAAGTCTGCATTGAAGGCAGAGGCTAACTCTACTGAGCCAGAGGTGTTAGGTCTGTGTCAAATAGAGCTGAATATTCTAGAATCCCTTTCCATTCTTTCAGACTGAATAGTGAGTGCCGGAAAACTTCTTAAGGACATTTTCTGAAATGTTTTCTATAGTCAGTCCAAACAGCAGCCCAAACCCCTTTCTCTCTGATCTGCATCTCCATCCAGCCTGGGCTCAGAGCTGGGTGGTCCTCTGAGGGCAGGAGGGAGGGCGCGGACAGACCTTCCGTCCTGCGTTCGGGCGTCTCCCAACGCGATGCTTCTCCCTCATACTCGTTTCTTCACATTCTCCAGGACTCCTGCAATCTCTGATCTCCCACAGTGCTACGAGAAACCTGGGAGGTGTTCTTTGGTTTGTTATCTGCTCACTGACAGAATAGTTTTCCTAGCCTCCTGTAACCCACATCCTTCAAGTCATTAATAGGACAAAGTTACAGATCATTTGACTTCTGATTAGAAGAAATATCTCACAGGTGGTGTCATTCTTTTGTCATCCAGGTAAAATGGAATTACAAATGAGGAAAAGTAATAGCCCCTCACAAGTTCTCAAAAATTCAGTAACAAGGGAATTTTACAGGATGTGGTAAAGATTTGTTAATTAGGAAACTATGGACTCAATCTGAATTTTGGGGTTGGAAGAATATCCTGGAAAGCTTCTAAAATAGCACAAGCATCTTTATAAAAAGTAATCATTTAGTTGAGGAAGGCAATTTGAGTTTCTCTTGCCCCTTCTGAAAGAGATAGTTCTTACTTAAAAACAAACCAAACCCTTCACCAAAGCAACAGTAAACCATGCCGCTTCCTCACCCGCGGCAGCGCTCGGCGGGGCTCACACAGCACAGGGAGGCATGGTGACAACACCCCGAGACCCACAGGCCACCCAGCTCTCCGGGAAAGCGTCGGATGCCGCCAGGTGAAAGCACAAGTCAAACCAGCCAGGATAGGGCCATCCTCAGGGAGGGGTGGGAAGAGAGAAGAGGGAAGATCGTGCCGGGTTCTGTCTCTAACCACTTCCAGGGCAGAGAAGAGCCCAAGTCACAGAGAAGCGCAGCAGGAAGTGTCCAGGTTTGGTTTGTTTTAAAACAAACAAGGCAAGAATTCAGCTCCCAGAGGACAAGCACGGCCCACACTGCAGGCCCAATCCCACCTGACCACCACGTACTTTTTGGAGTAGAAGGCATCTTCCTCCTTCACCTCGGTAACCACGACCTTAGGTGGCTCATCACCTTCTTCTTCATCTCCACCTTTTACAAAAACAACACAGGAAGGGTCAGATCAAGGGCAGAGGCTGGCCAGCTAACGCCCAAGCTAGAACAGGCCACTCTTAGGAGCTTATGACACCAGGTCCAAATGTTCCTTGATCATATCTGCATCATGCTCAGAAATAACCACATCAGGAACAGCCAAAGATGGGGAAACAGGGTCTTGGCACAAGGCAAACGTGTTGGAAAAAGTAAGCAAAGCCCAGTGTTGGTAACATTAGCATTACTGACTGAACATGGGCTCCTCTCCTGGATGGGGCGCCCTGACTGGCCAGAGAGCTTTTGTTCCCAGCGGCAGACCCAGTTAAAACAAACACAAGGGGTCCTCACGGAGAAGGGCAACTTCGTAAATCATGAAATTAACATGCAACACTGTGCAGGAAATTCTCAAAGGACATAGTTGAGGTTTAGCTTGTAAGAAAGTCTGTAGGAAGCTTTAGGATCCTCGGGAAATTTTCATGAAACAGACTCCAGAACCCCTGGGTTAGGCTCTCCAGGGGAGTCCAGGCATTTATTTTTCTGACAGTCTTCCAAGTCCTTTTCACGAATGTGATGACTGAGGCTGCAGCCCAGGCTTGTAATGTCAGCACCCACAAGGCTGAGACAGGACAATCACAAGTTTGAGTTCTGTCTGGGAATTTAATGACTTACTGAGAACCTGTCTCAAAATAAGAAATTTCAGAAAGAGCTTGGTAAGAAGGCCTTGGATCCAATCTTCAGTTCCATAAAAAAAGAAATAGAGACCGCCACGAGATAAGTGACAGGTACTTCTGAGGGGCAGCCTGCACTGGCTGCCTGGGACTTGACTCAAATTCATGATCACCATCTGCCTTCCCCAGGGATGCAGGGAAGAAATGACAGGTGAGCCCCTGTTCCTCGGGACCACTGAACACACAGAACAGCGACGGGTATCCAGCACTAGTGGAAACCATGGCATTGCAGTGGTCAGCTGGCAAGCGTAGCTGACTCTGTCAGGGAGGGGTGGTGACAATCTTGAGAAGTGCACACTGAACCACTTACCCATGTCCCTGAGGACACACACGTTCACGCCCAAGTGTGAGCAGGTGTGTGAAGCTGTGCTCTGCAGCAGCAGGCCCACAGCCTGGCCTTGGCACGGACCCCACCTGTGCCCTACTGTCGCTCAGACACCAGCACCGACCCTCGGAAAGGGAGCGCACCCAGACCTGGAGGAACACTGTGCACTTGTTTCCTACAGCTATGAAAAGTTTACTCTCTAATTTATAGCTAAGTTTTACCATGAGGGTCTACTTAGTTACATCTACATGTAAATCGATTCCGTAGATATTCACAAGCTGATAAATTTTAAAACAAAACGTTTCTATTTGGTACCTTTTTAATGAACAAAGCTATGTGTTTGGTACCTGTCCAAGTCACTGTGCTAGACAGCATTACTCTGTTATGTATGCAGACTTTTTTGTGGTGCTGGGCTGAACAGGGCCTTGAAAATGCTAGGTCAGCACCCTGCCCCTAGGCAGTCCCCAGCTCCACTCTCTGCCTCAGTCCTCGCAGCAGCCCTGACACTGGGTCCTCCTCCTCTGCCACAAGGAACTTCCGGCCTCCTCTAGGACAACATACACAGCATGCGAATCCAGATCCATCCGAGTCAGAACTCTCTCCTGCCACAAGCTTTCTACTCACCTTTGCATTCATTACTGCGCCCTTCTGCTTGGCTCTCCAATGTTTTGGTAGAAAATGGTGAAGAAACTGGTTGACTCTGGGAGGCATCTTTGCTGAATAAATTCGAGTTTCCAGAAGGAAACGAAAATCCAGTCAGGGGACTAGAGCTTGTGGTGCCCAAAACCGAGCTGTCAACTTTCTTGCCGAAGTTAAATGAGGCACTTGTTGTCCCTTGTGCTGGGTCTGGCTTTTCAGACACAACTTCTATCTTCTTTTCGGAAGTGTCCTCAGTTTCGTTGCTACTGAACAAAAAAGTTGGCTCCTCCTGTAATTCTGTTGAACCAAACAGGGAAGGAGGCTGTGTTTCAATGATCATCTTACTGCTTTCACTCTCAGAACTGGCGCTGCTGTCAGAGTTCTTACTCTGCTGCCCAAGATTCGCTAAGTATTTCTCGTAGTCTTTAAAGACAGGGGTCAGATCACAGATGGGGTTCGCGTCCACGTGCTGCACTATCCAGTCCCGCACGGAGCAGTTCAAGGCAGCCAACTGCTTGTAATAGGCGTCTCCAAGGCAGGCAGGGATGGAAGTGAGGCCGGAGGAGGAGGGCTGCTGGCCGCTGCCATTAGTTTTGGGATTTGGAATCTTTGTATCCACCAAGCTATTAGGGCCATTTGCAGTCAAAGAACCTATAGGAAGTCAAAGTTTGGCTAAGTCATCTGGAGCTGATTTGATTAAACCACCCAAATTTTTTATACCACTCTCTCTTCATAGTTTTTGCTTTTATTGTACCCTATTTTTATTCCAGTTCAACAAGTATGTGCAGGATGTTACACTGGTATTAGGAACAGTTATTATCAATTAAGGAATAGTACACACTATATATTTACATTAAACCTCTATATTTCAAAAACCAAATCTTTTCCTTTAAAAAGACATTTATTTTAAATAGAACTGTCAGCATATTGTGCTAACATAAAACTGAAACTCTCAAAATTGTTAGGATGAACATATACTACAGTAGTTCAAACCTTGAAAGTGCTCCGTACATCCTGCTTAGTAAAGACCAAATAGCATGCTTTCAGAATAATCAGCTGAACAGTCTAGTCAGGCAGGGTTGTTTCTAACATTTTAACCTAGGACCCTGCTTTTGATGTGAATCCCACGAGTTCGTTCATGACTAACTTGCTCAAAACAGGCTCAGGAGGATCAGGTATCCTGCTCACTCCCAGCCTAGCAGGGCTGTGCGTCCAGAGACGCGTCACTGGAGTGCCTGGTGGCCATTATGGCGTGAGGCACAAAAAGCTGTCAGCATAACAGTAAGGACTGAGTGGGCAGGAAGCCTTCGAGGAGGGTCTACAAAGCACTGGCTCTTTGCTTTTCATCCTTAAATATTTTTGCAGTTCGAGGGGTCTAATCCAGGACCCTACCTTTGCTAGGCAAGCATTCTACTACTGAGCTAGGCCCAACCCCTTTAGGTCAATCTGAAGTTCATTCTCCCTCACAGCCGGACTGTAAGGCTCACAGGGTAGGAACTTTACCAAGGCCACAGAGTTAATAACCAAGCGAGCCAGGAACCAGACCTCGGTGCCCAACCTACCCTTTCCATGATGGCTTTTGCTCGTCCAGCCCCAGACCAGGGTTAGTACAAGAAAAACATCATACTAGAGTTATTTCCACTGATTCTGCTTACCCAGAGGTGCCGGGGAGGGAGGGACGCCTACTCACCAAAAGCAGCTTTGGGCTCTGTCACCACCCTGGTGCTGGCAATGGCAGGGGTGCTCGCTGTGCTGGTGCCGTTGGACAGTCCTTCCAGAGGCTTCCCTCCAGGTACACTGCCAAATCCAGAAAACCCTGCCCCTCTGGAAGGGGTGATCAGGCCTTTAAATCCTTTAAAGGCGCCTCCACTGTCAGACTGAAGAAGGAGGAAGGAGCACGTGTTAGATAGGGACACACTTCCTATTTCCAAACAAACAAGTGACAAAATGGCACCCAGAGTCCAGGGGCATTAGGAAATTGCTGGCGTAGAACAAGATGTACAGACTGAAGCAGGACATAAAGCTCTGTCATCCAGAGCTGAGTTCCTGACACTGCCCAGAAAGACAGGTAAGTATGTATTTTAAATGTTTTATGTATATGTAAGACTTACAGCATAACAAAGAGCAATGTAAGAAATTCACCACTTACCACCTGCCTCAGAGTAGCAAAACTTAACACATTCTTGACAAAACCAACGCCAAACAAAAGACTGTTTTCAAGGACCATTTTTCTAAGGAAGTTTGGGGAACATCAGGTTAACTAAAAAAATTTTACCAGTTGCCAAATTTCCTAAGAACTTTAGTTTTCAAGCCGCTCTCAGCCTGCAGAGACATGAGGAGATAACCATGCCTCAGTCTTACATTGTCTCTTCACTGAATAATCCAGGACAACAGTGTGTTCTCCCTTTTCCTCGCTACTTCCTCAAACTTGCTTTACTTAGCAGGATCACATTAGCAGAGCTCAGCCAGCTCATCTCCAACCCAGGGTGCTCTGGAAATACCTGGAATTCCTGAAATCTGAAACGGCTCTCTGCCTGGGGGAACTTTTGGAGAGAGCTTTCTCTGGCTCAGTGCTTTGCTAGTTTACTAGTTACAAGTGCTAGAAACCTCTCTTTCATATAAAGTAGTGGTGACGCCACAGGAGTTGCCAATCTTAAGTCCTCACCGGGGAGGATGAGGCAGGAAGACTGTGGCAAGTTCAAGGGCAGCCTGGGCTACACAGTACGATCCTATTTTAACACAGTTTTACTAAGTTGCCCAGGTGATCTTGAACTTAATAATCCTTCTGCCTCAGCCTCCCAGACCAACACCCCCCCAGCTTCCTCCCCCTCTGTGTCTCAGCTCCACGCCTACACGCACCAGCTAGTCATCCCTGGGAAGCAATAAATAATGAAATCAAACCAGGAAGAAAACTGCAATTAAAAAAAAAAAGCAATATTTAAGACACCCATCATAAAACACCATGGTAACTGTAGTTAATTACTACAACGTACAATATTACGTACCTGAAAATATTCTATCCTTTCTATTTGAATATAATTCATTTTTAAAAACCTTGAAAATAACACAATGTGTGGTTGAATGTTTATTCCAAGACTGTCACCCAAGACGTTCAAAGCAGCTTCTCTTGACTGACCATGGGTGTTGTGGCCACCTAGGTCACACTTAAAGCTTGGGTTATATCTGGGATCAGGTCCTATGGGGCGGGGGTAATACTAGGGACTGAACCCACAGACTTTACAATGGGCCACAGCCTTAGCCTTTCACACGGTCTCAACAAAGTTGGCCAGATGGAAGGCAAATTTGCAACCCTCCTGCCTCAGCTTCCCAGAGGATTGGGATTAAACACATTCGCCACTATGACCACCTGGAAAGGTTCTTAAATGTGGGGTGACTGCTGAATACTCATCACATGACTTCTTTAAGGGTAAATTCGTGTTATCCTTCTGGGCACAGGAATAAAGCATCTTCATGCACTAAATTATCATACTAGAATGGCTTTAGTTTAGTGGAAGGACTCCTGTTCACACTTCAATCCGAGAAACAGAAAAGGCTCAGGAAATGTATTTTCCTTTCTTCCCCTATGACCACACTTCTACCTCTTGTATTACTATATTTCTTCTTCATATGGTCACTCAACCTGAATATGTTTATAGTTACTATATCTTCTCAAGCGGGTAAGTTCTCTCTAAAGCCCCAATTTCTTATTATTTTTTTCTATCTCCTGTGACCTACCCAAGGAGCAATTATTTTGTTTGTTGTTAGGATTGCTCCCAGAGGTAGAAATGCTCTGTAACTCAGAAATCAAATTAGTATTTAATATCAAAGGTGGTAAGAAAGCACTCACTTCAAATCCAACATTTCTACGCTTGGCTTTCTTTATGGCTCTGTTCTTCAGGACTTCCTCGCTGGCCACAGAGAACGTCCCCAGCTGCAGGACACAAATTCAATAGCAGAAAGGTTAGTCCAGACAGCAGATGACACACAAACAGGAAAGCTAATGGACAGCTCTAGCACAGTGTCAGTACGGGAGCACAAGTCACAGGGAACACTTGTGATACACAACTCACAGCTACTAGCTACAGAGTCTGACTGATCCCAGCGCTAGTCCAGCAAACTGCGGACCTTGCAGCATCTACAAATCTAGGCGTCAAATCTCAATTCAGACAGTAATGTGCACACCCACGTTCTATAAAAGCCTGAGACCACCAAAACTGGTGAAAAATATTCACTAGCATTTCTTTAAATACTCTGGATCTGTATTCTAAGATTTTATCAAGAATGTAGAGAGCAGAATTTCAGTTTTAAGAAATATATGAAGCTATTACCTAAGAGCCGGATGGTAACATAAAAACCATGAGTAGCTCAAAGCAGAACGTTCTGAAACCCACAGGAATCTTACTAGTTTTCAACAGTAAAATTTCTACAAATCACATGCATTCTTTTGGCAGTGCTGGGGATAAAAATTGCCCTTGGATGACACTCCCATTTCCATAATATTATTTTAAAGAAAAGTTCTGCCAAGTTGCCTATTGTCCAAAAGCCATCGAGGCAGCCAGACAGACCCAAGGAACTCTCCTGGAAACAAACACTCTCCCACACGATGCTCAAAGTATGTCATGAACCAAGAGATTTGCTCGAGGTCTTTGGTTCTACTTCAACTCTAACTTTACCCTGTATGGTTGGAACAAACTATTTCCTGTGTAAAATTCTCATCCATAGTTATTTCATATCAAATTATCTTAAAGAGATCTTTACATTCAAACAAGGGACTGTGTGACTACCGTTGCCCCTAGTTAACTGTAACTGATTAAATGTAATCCTTCTATACTCATTGTATTAGAAGCTGTCTGAATGGAATTTCTGTTATACCTGTACGTTTTAAGGTTAAACTAACTCACTGTGTGGCAGGAAGTCTTTATCTCAGTATAGCCCAGAATGAAACTACCCCCTTCCCTCCTCAAAGCATTCATGAACAGCCAAAAACTGCCAAGTCAGCCAGGCATTTAGCTCCATGGTGCTGGTGCCTGCCTCGCAAGGGCAAAGTGCCGAGTTTGATCCTTGCTACCAAAACCAAAAACCAAGCCACCAAGTCAGTTAAGGGCCCTCTGAAAACATGAACACATTTGTGATTTTGATTTCTCTATCAGAGTACTTATACTTGTAAAAGGAAAAAAAAATTAGTATCAGAAAAAAAAAAATTTAGAAAGAAGACACCAGTCTAATAGGCTTGAAAACACTTCTGCAGATTCTTTACTTTTTTTTTTTTTTTTTTTTGAGACAGGGTCTCTCTTTGTAGTTTAGGCTAGCCCTGAGATCAGCTTCCAACTCACATCACAGCAATCCTCCTGCCTCTGCCTACTGAGTGCGTGAGCCACCACGCCCGGCACTGTGGTATGTGGTGCTGATTGCTGCTGGGTGTGAGTCTCCACGACCAGTATGGTATGTAGTTACTGGGGAATCAAACCTGGGCCCTTGCGCTTGCAAGACAGGCGCTGGAACCACTGAGCTAACTCCCCGGCCCTCTTTATATTTTTTTAACCTAGCAATTTTTAAAAAAAACTTAGCACTAAGTAAACTTGAACAGCTAATGCAGCTACAGATTTCCTCAATAGACTGGCCTGGGAGTATACACTTGCAGACAGGACCCTAGAAATGCTATCGTGCTCTATTTTTTTAAAGGGAAAATGGCCGCAATTTTTCAAGCAAGACTATTTTTTACAAAATAAAAATTCTGTAACTATTAACACAACTGCTGGGGTCTCAGTTAAACCGTCAGAATAGGAACTAGGGAATCATTAGGCTGGCGAGCTCAGTCTTCAGAAGTCTAACACTGTGGTGTGGCAGATGGACGGCTGGGGCTGGGGCTGGCGCCACGCTATGTCACGACAAAGCCCCTTCACTCACTCTTTACTCACAGCTGGGGAGTCGAAGCGGTGAGAGATCATCTCAGAGGAGCTGCTCCTTACCTCTTCAGCTTCATCCTCTTGATCCCAATTCCTATCTGTCAGCTCCTTTTCGGCAATTCTTTTGGCCATTTTTTGGAACCTAAATTCCAGAAAACAGGAGGAAAATGTTTACTTTTCCTAATCCAAGATATCACCCTTATACAGAATTGTTAAATTCACTTTATTCGATATTCAATCCCCAGTATCACAAAAAAATTCACTTTAACATGAAATGAGATAAAAAATATTCCTGCAGTCAGTGAAAACTGCTTCAATGAGAACTTTATAACTTCAAAATCAAGAATCTTTAAAATGGTGCACTGTATATAAAATCAACAAGTTTTTAACTATGATATGCAAATTGCATTTGTCGTTCTGCCAGAAGCAAAACATTTTTATTATTTAGAATTCTCTTAAAGGTGACCTATAATATTATCTGTAGCTAAGAATTTTAATAAGGTATCGGCAGTAATTTCATAACATGAATTATGAGCACTTTCCTTTAGGCTACATTTGATAGAAATAGACTGAACAAGATTGAACATTTAATTGCCACAAACTGTATCTGTGCCAATAAGCTAGGCTATTATTTACAAGTACAAAGTATGATCACTATGGGTCTGTTAACATTCTGAGAACAAAGAACACTTAGAAAAGAAACCATCCACTTAATTCTTCTCATCTCATCCCATGGCACCAGGAGAGGGCAGGAGTGGCGACCACCGGTGTCTCTGAAGTTCCGCCACCCAGCCGAGAGGGCGCCGTACCCACCTCTCAGAAAGGGCATTTTGTTTTCTCATCCTAACGTGATATGCCTCTCTGTTACAAAACAGCAACAGACAAAAGAAAAAAAATCCAAGAGCCAGAACCAATAGTGCTTTGATATGAGTTGCGTTCTTCACTAAGTCACTAGATAACTGAACAAAATAAAACAACCACAAAACCAAAAACCTTTCCATTTCCTGTGCTCTCGACTTTATACAGGAATTTACTAATTAGTTGTAGGCACCTGCCGGGGCTGGTTGTCTGCCCGCCTCCTTCCTGAGTCTTTTTCTATTTATTTTCCCGCAGCACCACAACCCACTAAGGTTTCTAGATCATCAAGACCATTAAAATACTCTGCTTAGGCACCTACTGCTCTAGGCATAAAACAAGTATATATAAAATTCATTCCACCATCCTCCAAAATCTGACATCTAGGGGTGCTCCGCTTTTAAAGTATTCATATAATCCTTGAACTCTCTCTTACAAGTATGTAGCTTTTTTTCTGATGGTAGGCGGAATCAATTTTAAAGTTGCGGACTCTAAGACATAAAGTATAAGATTTTAAAAATGTAATTTCCAGCCATTATCTGGGAATGCTTGCTACTTAAATGTTTCCCCAATACACTTGGTCAAGTTTTGCTATTACTCTTTTTCACAGAAATGTCAACAGTTATAGAACAGACACCTCTGTGGAGTCCTCCGGCACTTTTACCGTAACTAACACCTCCACCAGAGAGCGCAAGAGGAGAGGCTGGAATGGTCAGGTCTAGGGTGGGTCAAATGATCCAGAGTAAAAGAGAGAAAAAAAGGATGAACGCAGAAAATACAAAAACCTAGTAATAAGGGCAAAATTTTAACACCTAGTCATCCTTGCACGCGGAGAGATGGCTGCCACAGTGGGATACAGTTAATTTAGCTGCTTTCTTTAACATAATTATCAAGTCAATACACATTAGAAGGCGTTCTTTACTGCTGGATTCCAAGTGCCCCAAACCTGCCAGCTCACAGATGTTCCAGCTATTGTGGAATCAGTGACCTGGGATACCACATATTCGAGAAAATACTATAAGATGCTGGCTTCTGGTTTTGCCATTATTTAGCTGTCTGGTCCTGGATAAATAATCTCTGTACCTCAGTGTCTTTATCTAAGGAACAGGAAAGCATCACTAAAATAAAATGAGACGAAACACAAAACTGTTTAGAACAGCCCCTGGAACACAGAAAGAGCTTTATAAATATTAAAGAGGCAAGTTTTGTTAGAAACAAATTTTTCTCCGTAATTTTCTCCTACAAAACTTAAGAAGTTAAGAGTATGGAAAAAAAAGAACAGCTTCAATTATAGGCTGTACTTTATAAAAATGTTTTACTCAATCTATATTTTATTCCTACCCCACTTCAGACAATAATTTGCCTGTTCTGAGAAAACAGGATTAGCAGCGATTAGAATACAACCTGGCACCTAGACCCCTCCCACTGCGGAATTGGGATTTGAACCTAGGACCTTCGTACTGAGTTACATCCCCAATCTTTAAATATATATATATATATATATATATATATATATATATATATGAATAAGGATCTTGCTAAGTTGCCCAGGTTAGGCTCGAACTTGCCATCCTCCTGTCTCAGCCTCCCAGAGTGCTAGGGTTTCAGGCCCGGCCCATCACACCTGGCTACACCTCCAGTCTCTTGCTGCCCATTCCTATTACGAAGTTTGCCCAAGTAGGTAGGTTGAAAGGCACCATGTTATGACACGAATGCTCGATACGCAGCAATGAGAGAGGAAACTGAAAGCAGGAAACTTTATCCGTGGCCGACGGAGTTAGGTGGTCTCTGCCAGCGGGCGGGGGAATGACCGGCCTGGGGCTGGACTCGCTCCCACAGAATCCGCTGCAGTGACCCCGGCTGGCGCGGAGCGTGCTGGAGGAGGGAAGCGGACCCGACCAGGAGGGACCGTTCACCCGGCTCCACGCTTCGCGAGGGCCCCGAGACCAATGACCTGGAGCCGGCGGAGCGCGCCGCCTGCGCGGGGAGTCGGGGCGGGAGAGGAGGGAGCGACCGCGGGGGCAGCGCCGGGCCTCGCCGCCGGCCCCGCGCTCCCACCTCCGTCCCCGCGGCCCGGCGCCGGCCGGCCGTCCAGGTCTGCGCCGCGGCGCCGAGTCCGCAGGGTCCGCCCCAGCCGCCCGCGGGGTCGCGCTGTCACCGCCCCGCCCCGCGCTGGTCCCCACCGCGTCGCCCCTGCCCGGCCCCTCCACGCCTCACCTGTTCGGCGGCCACCGCGACTCTCGCTGGGTCGTGGGCGCGACGGCCGGCCGGGCCCAGGCGGCGGACGCGTCCGAGGCGGCGGCGGCGGCGGGTCGTTTCCGGTGCGCTGGGAGCCTCGGAGGATTTCGTGGTCAGCAAGCCCGGAGTCTCAAACACCATGTCCCTCGGAGACCGCTTCTCTTGTTTGGTCACCACTGGGCGGGAGAGACGTCCGCTCAGTCTGAAACCGCTGGAGAATCAGCGGCAAACATGCTCCTGGCCGCCATTTTGTAACTCGAATCTACCCCTCAAAAACGATTCGAAAAAAAGGGAGGAAAGAAACGCCCGCCTCCGGCTATTGCGCAAGCGCGTCGGAGCCTTTGGAGGCCGCCTCCTTCCGCGGGCCTACGGCAGTTGAGAAGCGCATGCGCAAGTTCCCTTGGAAACGGTCGCCGGGAAGGCTGCCGCTGTCTCACGCACGCGTACACGCTGCACCGCTTGTAGCTGCGGGGAGAACACCGGTGGCCACGGCCTGCGCGCGTTGGTCACGTGTCGGCCACCATCCCGCTGGAGGCGGAACGTCGTTAGTCAGTGCCAGGCCTGCGGCCCGCGATGTGCTCTAGAGAGAATGGTCAGTCAGGAAGCGTGACCGAGGCGCGTGGTACCGCCCGCGGTCTGAGGGAGCAGACCCGACTCTGAGCACACGCCGGGCGGGGACGCTGGGACTGGCAGGTTTCCCACCCAGCTGCCGCCTTCGTGAGTGGGGGGATGGGCCCTTTCCGCACAGTAGGTGACATTTGGTTTCCGCCTGGCTTGCCGCAGAGGTGAAGTCAACTTTCCCAAAGCTACGCGACTAGTTAGAATCCGCGAAGACGAGCAGCAGAGGCGCCCTCAGAACCGCGAAACAGCCGCCTCAGTGTGAGCATTGAGTGCGCTTCCTCGAATACAGCACTTTCCACAGATTGGGATATAAACTAGAAGACCCTGCAAATTTCACTATTAACTTAATGATAGGGGAACTTTTTCAGAAAAGGAAAATTTTTAGAGCAGTAACTGTTCACTCTTTTGGGAGAAGGTATGGCTATGCTTTGAAAGACCAAGGAGAGTTTACATCACAGAATGAGTTTGTATAGTTTCAGGGTGTTTGAATTCTCTTTTAAAGCTCATCCCCGAACCCCTTGTCAAGAACTTCCCATCCAGAGAGAATGGGGTACACATGCAGTCCCCCTTTCTCACTATGGGTTCCCTATCTATGAAGCTAAAATATCTAGGAAAAAGTTGTTCTCTATGGAGTTTTTCCTCCTTGTCATTGTTTCCTAGAAAATTATTACACTATTAATATAAGTTAATCTAGGGATAGTTTAAGGATCCTGTCGTCCCAGTTGGGGGGAAGGCTAGAGCAGGATGGTCTCTTGAGCCTGGGATTTTGAGGCCACCCTAGGCAGCGTAGTGAGTTCCCTCTCCCGCCTCAAGAATAAAATATATGAGTCCTCATGCAAATGGGGATCTGAGGATTTTAATATCTGCAGGAGCCCCTGGAACCAATCCTCTCCCCACCACAGACACCAGATATTGACAGTACAGTGGTTAAAAAAAAAAATGGCATTGAACATTTAAGAAAATTGCAAGGGAGCATGATTCCCAGTCAATACACTTACTTCAACAAGGGAAAGAAATGCATAACATCAACTTTACCAGATATTTTTCTGAGGAAAGCTGTGAAAATGGGCTGGGGGGGGGGTGAGGTTACTGAGGATTGAACCCAAAGTCTTTGCCCTAAGCTATATCCCTGCCCCTTTTGAAACAGTCTTCCAGCTGTTGAGTTGCCTAGACTGAAACTTACTGTCCTCCTGTCTCAGTCTCTAGGAATGCTGGGATTACAGGTGTGTGGCCTCACACCCAGCTTGTACGTTGGTATTTTGCCAAAATTTCATGCTGTATTAGTGAATTGCTTTGAGGTGCACAGAGAACCTTATCAGAAAATGTGGGTTTCCATCACTGAAACGAAACACCTGAGGCTGGAAGGCTGTCCAGAGAGACTTTATTTTGCTCACCACAGTGGAGATTGAAGAGGCTAACATCAGTATCTGCTTAGTGCCCGTGAGGCCATCCTGGTTGTCGGCCTCACAAAGGCAGAGAGAGATCACATGGCCATGGCCAACGGGAAGCCAGAGTACAGCTAGGCATTTTTTTTTTTTTTCCTATCAGCCCTCTGAGAATTTACTTGAGGTCTCGCTAGAACTACATCAATCTCTTCTAATGACAGCCCCCACTGACCTAATATTTCCCACCAGGTCACACTCTTAAAAGATATCACCACAGCACCGTCATACTGAGGACCAAGCCAAGCAACACAGGCACCCTGGCAGACAAGCCACATCCAAACTTTATAAAGAGGGTGTCTCAGAGGTCTTAGGCCAGGGATTTAGCTCAGTGATTCTGAGGTCTTGGTGGTATCCCCTCCATTGTTTTTGTTTTGATGAGCAAAAACGATTCAGAACAAACCCTCAAGGTGCTACATAACTTCCAGAGCCAGCCACTTTTTTCATGGCAGAGGTTGAGCAGGAGTGTCGGTCCCACTTCTAGTCAACACCCCCTCCGGCATGCGCTTGTAATAAACGTTGAATATTACCCACAGTGGACGACTCCATAGGTTTATAGTGCAGAGCCTGTCTTTCCAGTTGTCCTTTGTCCTTCAAATGACCCTTCCACACCCTCATCACTGAAAGCTTTCTACCTAGCTGCCTCACAGTCCTGCCTCTCAACCGCCACCTCGTCTCTTGCTTCCCAGGAAAGAGCCAGTCTTATCTCTATCCTTCCTGAGTTTATTCTTTTCCCTCAAATCTGACAAAGATGCTCCATCTTCTCTGGAATTTTCCTTTATTATCTCTTCTTTTCTGTTCTTAACTACTAAAATCCCTAAGCTCTAACCTTAATATGTAATAGGCACTCAACTATTTACCACATGAACAAATTCTTCTTTTTCTTCCCTGGAGAAATATCCTACAGAGTTTCTGAATTCCTGTGGATTTTCTTGCAGATCTTAATATTTTGTTGTTTGTGTGAAATTCATTTTCTCCAAACTCTGCCTTTTGTTTTTCTCAAATCTGCCTCATGTATTGATGGCTTTTGTTTTTAATTTCAAAGTATAATCACTGGTCAACTTGCCATGTGATCTCTGTGTTGTAACTGTGGAAGGAACATCGCTTGGATTGCCATAGACTTTCTGACACTCAAGGCTGACATGTTAAAATTACAATTTTTGTACTTGAGGTAATATGATATTTATCCTGTAAGATTACACAAAATAACATACTTCTTAATTACACATTGTAGCACGAGGTAATTGATGCTTTTCTAATGCAAATTTGATAAGATTTATGTGTATAATAGCTCTGTAGCTCACTTGCATATTGCAGGATGGGTTTCAGTACTTACTAAAAGGACAACTGTAAACTGGATGACTCAGGAGAATAGAAGCAGGTTTCACACAAATGTCTACTTCTACTTCCATAAACTGCTTTCCGTTAGTAGGGATTTTTACCCCTCATTTTATGATATCGTCCACCAAAGTCCGCCACTATAGTTTGCCAGTTTTTTTTTTTTCTGAAATCTACCTCTCAAAAGTTCATTTCAACTTGCTTAACACCTGAGAGCCAAAGGGTGTTTATAGTTGCTAGAGAGTGTTATTTTCATATTTGTGCTCAGTAAATAAATATCCAGCGGGATGTGGTGTCACATGCTTGTAATCTTAGCATTTGGGAGGCTGAGGCAGGAGGATCACTGCAAGTTTGAGGCCAGTCTGAGCTACATCAGGAGTTCAAGGCCTGCCCAAACTATCCTACGAGACCCTGTCTCAAAAAACCAATACATACAGGGGCTGGGGATTTAGCTTAGTAGTTCCGGCGCCTGTCTTGCAAGCGCAAAGACCTGGGTTGATTCCCGGTAACCACATAGCAATATATATATATATATATATATATATATATATATATATATATATATATATATTTGTTTTTGTTTTTGGTTTTTTTTGAGACAGGGTCTCGCTTTGTAGTTCAGGCTGGCCCTGAGCTCAGCCTCAAACTCACATCACAGCAATCCTCCTGCCTCTGCCTCCCGAGTGCTGGGATTACAGGCGTGAGCCACCGTGCCCAGCACTGTGGTATGTGGTACTGATTGCTGCTGGGGTGAGTCTCCACACCCAGTATTGTTATGTGGTTACCGGGGATCAAACCCGGGTCCTTGCACTTGCAAGACAGGCACTGGAACCACTGAGCTAAATCCCCAGCCCTCCAGATATATTTTTAACTAGTTCAAGGCTCAGTGATTGAGTGCTTGCCTAGCATTTGTGAGGTCCTGGGCTCTAGTCCCAGCACTGTGTACACACGTGTACACACACAGAGACACACACACATACAAAACCACAAAAATAATATTGTGATGGTGCTTTAGAGATGGAATGCTGTGTTCCTTCTGCTGCTAAAGTTCTGTGACAGTGACTCCATATTTTTGTCATCTTCCCACTGGGATATGTAACATTCAGAGAGCTGTTATATTTCGAAGGCCGAATGGGCTGAGATTTGAAATATTTGAAATATTGAAAAATTTGAAATGTTGCTTTCCCTGGTTTTTTCTTTTTGAAGCTAAATGAAGCTTGTGGATTAAACAATAAAATTTTAATAATTTTTTAAAAGTTACATAACAGGAACTACCCTTGTAGCACTTCTACTGCAGTGATCAAGTTAAATCTTAAGCGTCGTGGAAAATTCAAGCCTGGTTTACCCTGGTAAAGAACACGGCAAGATAATGTTACTGCATTTCAGCTGTGTCCTGGCATTTGTTTTTGGTGGCTTAAACCTTGGGAGCAAGTCGTTCTCTCTTTGGATTTACTGGAAATCACTGAGGGGTCGGAAGCCCACAGAAGGACTCTCTGTCCCTGAAGTTCAGCCCTTAGCTGAGCACTTCAGAGTTAATCACACTTCCCAGTAGAGCGCCCTTGCTTTCTCATCTGCAGTGACACCTTCGATGGGTTGTGGGACAGCGTGGACGTTCATGTAAAGCACACAGAAGGGCCCAGCGAACGGACCATGCATAGCTATGAAGACAGCAGCCTCTGTTTTAACTCCTTGTAGACATTTTACGCTTGAACGTTTTAAAAGCGTTTGATTCTTCTTTGCAGTGCTAATATTTTTCTAATGTGTTTTGAAAAAGATTTTATTCATTTGTCTTAGAATGTTTCATGAAATTCTCACTCAGTTTGCCTTTCTTCCTAAGCAAATATATAATGAGAGTTCATTCAGAATCTGCAGCTATTTTAATATCACCAGCGCCAAAGCACTGAGTTCCTATGATTCTAGCTAAAAGCAAAGCACTGTGATGTTTTAAGCAAAAATGTTTTATTGTGAGTTTAATTTATGGTTTCCAATAGCCTTTTTGAAACGTGTGTGTGTGTGTGTGTGTGTGTGTGTGTGTGTCTCCTCCCCACCTCTTCGTAGATTCTGGACATGATCTTTTTCAATCTAAGCATATTTGGTTCAGTGACAAGGACCTATCAAACTTGGATTCATCTAGATTCTTGTCTTAGTCACTCTCTTCATCACTGAGAGGCAGTGCCCGAGGCTCACAACTTAGAGAAAGAGCATTTATGTAGGTTCATGGTTATAGTTTGTGCTCTGCTGGCTGTTTCCAAAGCAGAGATAATCATGCACCAGCCGAGAGAAAGAAGACTGGCTTAGTCTCTTTTAGAATCTCTGCTGATGTTTGAAACGTGGCAAAATCCCCAGGTTCACCACTCTCATAATTCCAATTGGGCTTTGAATGCAGACACATCTACTGACCTGAACACAGTTGTTTAGATTTGGGTCTAAAATGGCCCACAAAGGGCCGGGGAGTTAGCTCAGTGGTTCCGGCGCCTGTCTTGCAAGTGCAAGGGCCCGGGTTCGATCCCCGGTAACCACATAACAATACTGGGCGTGGAGACTCATGCCCAGCAGCAACCAGTACCACATACCACAGTGCCGGGCGTGGTGGCTCACGCCTGTAATCCCAGCACTCAGGAGGCAGAGGCAGGAGGATTGCTGTGATGTGGTTTGAGGCTGAGCTCAGGGCCAGCCTGAACCACAAAGTGAGACCCTGTCTCAAAAAAAAAAAAAAAAAAAAAAAAAAAAATGGCCCACAAAGCCTGATATGTTTGGAAGGTGACTGGATTATTGGGGACTGTCATATTTGCTGTTAGGCGCTCTTCACTCAGACCCACAGAACATTTATCCAAATGCCACTTACCATAGTCATATTAGCTTCATAACAAGTCTTGGTAACTGGCAAAGTAAGTCTGTTCACATTATCTTGATATTACAATAGCCTTTTATCTTGATATTATCCACAATCTAGTTGGTTGATGCTGCCATCTGTTCTTTCCTATACACATTGGAATCAGCTTACAAGCGCTTCGAAAAGCTCTGTGAAAATCTTGGATGAAGTTGTACTTAATGTGATATTAGCACAGGATACAATTCTCATTTTTAAAATGTCAGATTTTGTCATTCATTATTACTCAAATAGTTTCATAATTTTTTTTTTTTTAGGTTTTTTGAGACAGGGTCTCGCTTTTGTGGTTCAGGCTAGCCCTGAGCTCAGCCTCCAACTCACATCACAATCCTCCTGCCTCTGCCTCCCAAGTGCTGGCATGACAGGCGTGAGCCACCACGCCCGGCACTGTGGTATGTGGTACTGGTTGCTGCTGGGTGTGGGTCTCCACACCCAGTATTGTTATGTGGTTACCGGGGAATCGAACCCGGGCCCTTGCGCTT